>JAJOOH010005104.1:0-63862 GCA_029582605.1 Solanum gracilifrons
CGAAATAAAGAAAGTCGAGTGCTGATCCTAAAGTCCTTCAGAGTCTCCCTTTCTTTTCTCCCTTTACTTGTTATAATTATTTGGGGTAGTTTAATAAAAATAAAAAGTGTTTATTCTATCTAAATTGTGCAAATTTCTATCCCCTTGCTCATCTCTTTACTTATTGTGTAATGTTTATTTATTATATTATCACTTAGTCTCGCATGCCTATCTAATTAATTAAAATAACTAAAATGCCCTAAATTGCTAATTTCATGTTGTTACCTAGCTATGCATAATAAACTAATTAAAATAATTTAAGTGCCCTTAATTGCTTAATATTGTTATCACTTAGTTTTGCATATTTAATTAAATAATAAATAAATAAATTGATCTTAATTATTTAATATTAGTTATCACTTAGCAATCATGTTAATTAAATAAATAATAAATGAAGTGATCATACTTGCTACTTGTAACCCCCACATAATGCATAAGACACGGCCGGGACCCACATTTGTGGACCTCGAGGGATGCCTAACACCTTCCCCTCGAGGTAATTTGAACTCTTACCCTGATCTCTGGTTCGTTGACCTTAGTTAGAATTAGTCAAGTTAGATAGGTGCCCTAACGCGCCTTAATTCGTTAAGTGGCAACTCTTCATTCACTCAAAAATCCCAAAAGAGTTGTTAGGTCGTGCATCCGAAAGGAGAGTCCGTTTTTGCGAAAAACGGGGCGCGACAGATAGAAGCCGTGAAAAATTGGCCATGACCTACAATGACTACGGAGATCCGTACTTTTCTTGTATTGGCAGGTTATTACCAAAGGTTCGTTGAAGGATTCTCTTCCGTTGTTGCACCCTTAACAAAGATAACATGCAAAGAAACCAAGTTTCAATGGAGTGATGCATTTGAAAGAAGCTTCCAAGAACTGAAGAATAAATTAGCGTCTACACCGATATTGGTACTTCCAGAAGGAACGATAGGGTATGCAGTGTATTGTGATTCTTCGAGAGTGGACCTAGGATGTGTATTGATGCAGCATTGTAAAGTAATAGCTTATGGCTCAAGGCAGCTTCGGCCACATGAGAAAAATTATCCAACTCATGATCTAGAGCTAACAACAGTTGTATTTTCTTTGAAGATATGGTGTCACTACTTGTATGGAGTTCATGTTGACATATATACTGATCACAAGAGTTTGCAATATATCTTTAAGCAAAAGGACCTAAATCTGAGGTAGCGGAGATGGCTGGAGCTATTAAAAGATTATGGCATTGATATCTTGTATCATCCCGGAAAAGCAAATGTAGTAGCTGATGCTTTAAGTTGTAAAATAATGGCAAGCACTTATGGGCAATCTGTGGAAAGACAAGGAATAACTAAGGATCTATGCCAACTAGCTAGCTTGGGGTTCGCCTTCTTGAATCTCCAGACGAAGGGGTTATCATGCAAAATGTGGCAGAATCCTCTTTAGTAGTGGAAGTGAAAGAAAAGCAATACACTAATCCTATTCTATTACAGCTTACGCAAGAGGGAGTACTTCGGTGTCAAAATAGATTGTGTGTACCTAATGAAGATGAATTAAGAAAGACGATTATGATGAAAGCACATCATTCAAGATAGTATGTCCATTCAGGGTCAACTAAAATGTATCATGACTTGAAAGAAATGTATTGCAGGGGTTACATAACATCGCGGAATTTGTGGCTCAATGTCCAAATTGTCAACAAATAAAAGTAGAGCACCAAAAACCCAGAGGTTATATGCATCGTATAGAACTTTCAATTTGGAAGTGGAACATGATTAACATGGATTTTGTCACTGGCTTGCCTTGCTCATTTCGAAAGTTTGATTCCATATGGGTAATAGTTGACAAACTCACCAAATCAGCATACTTCTTGCCGGTGAAGACTACTTATACAGCCGAAGAGTATTCATGGTTGTATATTAAAGAGATAGTTTGACTACATGGTGTTGACACCCAATTTTAGCCTAACATTTTCAAAATTCGTAACTATTAAATTTTATTTATTTAATAGTTCAAAATACATTTTTTATAATTTTAAATAAGTTTATCGATAACTATCATTATGTGTCAAAATTTAGGATTTTTTATCAGTTAATTTTAATTACATTATTTTTGTCACAGTCGGTTGATTACGTTCAAATATTTATTTATTTTTGATTAAATCATTAGTTCTGTTAATTTGCATTTTTTATATGTCATTAGTTCCGTTCATTACATTTTTTAATATTCATTTTATTTGTTACATTTGTTAATATTGATTTTGATATTTTGCACAGTCTAGAAATTCATTCGAATATGAATAAGATTTCATACACAAATATTTTATTAACCGGCGGTTTTGACCCACGATTTTACGATAGTGATATTATATTATTGGTGGTTTTCAACTCTCTATTTAAAGAATAATTTGATCATTAAGTCAAGGGGTGGTGGATAAGATTTAGGAATAATTTTCAGATTTTTTAGGCTTGAAGAAATTTTTTAGAGTTCTTATTTTTCTGATCACCACCCTCGCCGGAGCATTTTCTGGCGAATCCAAAACCCCCATTATTTTTTCTTCTCATCTCCACCAACAGCCACCAAACAACCATTACTCCGCCTGAAGTAGACCAACAACCAGCTCAAAACAGACCCAAAAACCCCCCACTGTCTCCGGTCTCTTTTTCTGGCGAAACGCCACCCTCCATACCACCCAACACCACCAAAACTCGTCCAGCTTTCTTCCTCATCAGACAGACCACGAAACAGCCACCAAAACCCCTTTCCTTCATCGTCGTTTCCGACGAAAGCATAGCAGTCACCATCTCGGACAGCCAACAACCACCCCTCAACCACAATGGCGAACAAGACCACGTCGAAACGCCTCTCTACCTTTTCCGGCGAACAACAGCAAATCAGACCTCATTTCTGCCGAGAAACAACCCCAAAACCCTCTTCTTTTTCTCCTTTGTCCGGTGAAATAGTCACCGGAAACGACCCCATTTCTCCTTTCCTCTTTTCCAGATGAAACCAACAACGAACAACAACGCCACCACTAGCCAGCGAACAATAGCACCTCCAAACCACCGGAAACCCACCGCAAATGTAGGAATAACAAGCT
The DNA here is from genome assembly GCA_029582605.1 of Solanum gracilifrons. Lineage (NCBI taxonomy): Eukaryota > Viridiplantae > Streptophyta > Magnoliopsida > Solanales > Solanaceae > Solanum > Solanum gracilifrons. The sequence goes on from JAJOOH010005104.1 coordinate 3,110, forward strand.
GTTGTCGGACCACAAAACTCCAGCGAGCACAATGAGACAACAGCTCCAGCAAACAAGACCCCTTCCCCTTTTTTCGTTTTTCTATTCATTTTTGCAGGTCACCGGAGAGCTCAAAGCTCGCCTCACCACACTAATTTTTCCAACTCCAACAACAACAAACAATAACAACGGAGCCAAACAACCCCAAATCCAGCTGACCAACAACACAATGATGACAACTCCGAAACAGTTCCGACGAAGCTCAGGGAACACCAACAGCTCTGAAGCTCCAATGATATAAATCTGATTGGAGGACGGTAAATCGATAAAACTCCGACTCTTTTTTTTCTATATTTGTTACTTTGTTTATTTCATTTTTTGTTTATCTACGGTCAACTGTATTTCGTTTGATTAATATATTTTTGGATAGATTTGGTTAGTTTTAGTATTTCTTGGTATTGCTCTCTTGTTTCTACTGTTAAAGTTTTATCATGTTGATTTTATCCATCTCTAGCTTAGAAGTTTTGATTTGAGTTTGTTTATCTTTAAAAAATTAATATATGTATTTATTTATTTATTTATTTTGATCATTAACTGCCATTACTTTTAATTCAATGTTACCATTTTGTTATTTTACTATCATTTTCTATGGTTGAGGACAACACTTTACTGGCTTAAATGTTTTAATTTTTTTCACAAGCACGCTTTACACTTTACTGTTATATTATTATGTTTGTTTAAATATTGCTTAATTTAGCTTGTTATGTTTGTAGCATTTTTTGTTGACTGTAAAATCAGTGGTTCATTTGTCCATGTTCTGATAATCTTAAATATTAGTTACTTTGATTAAATGTTTAATTGGCCAATGAAAAAATCTCTCTTTCGATTTTAGAGGCCTACCTATTGTGAAGGACGGAAATTTATTTTAAGTTCATATATTTTGTATGTTAAAATGGCCGATGAAAAAATTACCGTCGATTTTCAAGGTCTCCATGTTAATAAGACAAGTTTTTATTTTTAGGTTATTATTTGAGTTATTCATTTTTATTCATATTTATTTAGTACTAACACTTTTACTAAATGTCTTTATAGGTACACAGAGCTGCTTCCCATCGAAGCTCTTCGAATGGAGTTCGAATTATAATTTTTATTTATTATTGTGTATAGTATTGACATTAGGCAAGCTTAGTCCGTTTCTTATTATATTTTATTTTATTATTTGTGTATATTACTTATTCATTATATTTGTATATTTGTTTTTATCTTCTCCACAATTTGAAAAAACTGAATTCAGTCGACAGCCATAATTGTGGATTTCGAAAGATGCCTAACACCTTTCCTTCGGAATAACTTGAACCCTTTACTTAGAATCTATTGGTTTCGTAGACATTCTTTTAGTTAGATTATTTAATTGATTTCCTAGTTTTTCCTAAAATTAGGTAGCAATTCCTTTTAAATTCGTTTATTCTTAAAATTCTTTTAAAATTTAGTTAATTCATTATTTTTTGAGTCACCACAACGTTTCGCCTTATTTGAAAAAGTAGGGATGTAAACACATGGAGTGCCAATCTCTATAATATCTGATAGAGGAGCTCAATTTGCTGCAAATTTTTGGAAGTCATTTTTGGGAACACAAGTGAATTTAAGTACAATCTTTCATCCTCAAATGGATGGCCAGGCAGAATGTACAGTTTAAACACTGGATATACTGCAATCTTGTGTATTAGACTTCAAGGGTAGCTGGGATGATCATCTACCACTTTTTGAATTCGCTTATAACAATTGCTACCATTCTAGTATCCAAATTGCACCTTATAAAGATTTATATGAGAGGAAGTGTAGATCCCCAATTGGCTGGTTCGAAACAGGTGAAACTGTCTTATTTGGGCCAGATCTTGTTTATCAATCTATGGAAAAAGTCAAAGTGATACAGCAGCGACTAGAAACAGCTCAAAGTCGACAGAAATCATATGCGGATGTCAAAAGTAGAGGACTAGAATTTTCTATAGGAGATTGGGTGTTCTTGAAGGTGTCTCCAATGAAAGGGGTAATGAGGTTTTGGTAAAAACGGAAAGTTGAGTCCTCGCTATATAGGTCCATATAAGATTACTCGAAGATTGGCCAAGTAGCCTATGAGCTTTCATCAGTTCATCCGGTGTTTCACGTCTCGATGCTTCGGAAGTGTAAAGATGACCCATCTCATATTACTCCTACTGAAGATGTATAAGTTACGAAAGATCTCACTTTTGAAGAAGTACCCATTACTATTCTGGATCGACAAGTTAAGAGGTTAAGGAATAAAGAGGCAGCTTCTGTAAAAGTACTATAGAGGAACCAACAAATAGAAGAAGTTACATGGGAAGCGGAAGAGGCAATGAAATTGAAGTATCCTTCTCTCATTCAGATCGATGAGAAGGATGAAAATGCTTAGTTGAGGTGTTGACAAGTAAGTATAAGTCTATTTGTATTATGTGATTAATAGTAGTACTAACTTAGGCTTGAACTTGTTTGGGGTGGATAACCATGCTAACATTCGAGGACGAATGTCTAAAGGAGGGAAGGATGTAACATCCCATATTATGCATATGCTTGTTCTATTCTTGTGATTAGTGTTGGTTTAAACTATCTCGAAAGGTAATGTGATGCCTTGCACGTTTTAGCATGTGTACTGCAAGTTAACTCCAACGGAAGTATTTAAACTCGAGACAGTAAGGTGGTAATTTAGCTTAAAGTTGAAAGTTAAGTGCTAAGTTAAAGCAAAAGGAATTAATATTTAGAAAATGGAATAAAATAAGTGAGCTGCTTGTTTGACTTAACTATGCTAGTAGGTGATAAGCAGGTGCATCACCTATTTTGACTTATTGACCAGTCCAAAGAACCAAGTAGGTGCATCACCTATTTGAGCTATATGGATCTAGTTAAAATAGGCCAAGGTTTATGGATCAGATTTGGGTCTATGCTAATGGACTCACTTGAGGCCCAAACTAAGTTAAATAAAAGAAAAATGGAATTAAATCCAACAGTCAAATCTGCCAAGGCCCAATGTAAGTTAAGCCCAACTAAGGAAAATGGCAACTAGGTGAATCACCTACTTTGACCTTTTGAACATGTTGATGTACATAAGCAGGTGCATCACCACCAATTAGTAGCTGAAAATAAAGCCAAAAAGAAGGAAGTTCTAGATGATATTCCTAAAGGTGAAGAAAGGTCAATATAAGATAAATATTGGCTATTATTTCCACTCCATGTAAACACATAATTTTAGAATTAACTCCAACTCTCGCTTTTTTTTTTTTAAGGATTAAAACAGCAGCCTCAAATTTTTTCTAGGGTTCTTGAAGAGACCCTCATCTTTGCAAGTTAAGGTAAGTGAAAACACTTATGTATTTAGCGTGATTCTCCCATGGATGGATTAGAAAACCTATAATTCATGCTCAAGTATAAGTACAAGGGCAGAATGTGCCACAAGTTACTGCTCACTTTCCTTGATTATTAAGATACTTTTATCTTCTTCTTTTGTTTAAGTGTGACGGGAAGTTGAATTTCTTGAAGATTTCAAGTTAAAGGGAAAGTTGCAGAAATTGAGGTAAGATGAGTGCTCCTTTTTTGTCCTCATTATGCATGAGTTTCTATGAAGAATTAGATCTGTATTTTTATTAAGAACCCAAGGGATGGTGAGTTCAATGTTTGGTTGCTATGATAAGGAACATTTTGGGCTGTTTTATGTGTATATGTGGGGACTGTATAGTTGATGTTGGGGAAATGTGTGAATATTTTACGGAAAAGGGTCAAAAATATCCCCCAACTTTGGTTTATTGTTTGACTTTGCCCTCGCTGTTAAAATGAAGTTAATTTTACCCCTCCCGTTACTAATTTCACCAAAATTACCCCTCATTAGACGGAATCCCCAAAATTGATCCAAATTGACCCAATTACCCAGATTTAAAAAAAAAACCTATTCCCTAATTTTAACCCAATGACCCGACCCCCTCTAGAATAACCCGGTACCAATTAACCCAACTACCCATTCCCATTTACCCATGCTCTCTCTTTAGATAATCTCATTTTCTCCCAAATTTTACCCATTAACTTCTCCTCTAATTTTCTACGGGGATCTTGCTCAACAAATCGATTTTTCGCCAATGAAAGGTAAGATTTTTGGATTGTAAGTTGTTTTGTCTACGGCGTCTCTCTTTCGTTCTTCCTACATCTATCTTTCGTTCTACCCATTGTTCTTCCAGCATCTCTCTTTCGTTCACCTCTGATTTTTCTTTTCAGAAAATGTCACAAAATAGTTATTCGTCTCAAAGAAAATGTTCTTGTGGTTTGGTGGTCAAAACTCTGATTTCGAGTACTACATCTAATCCGGGAAGAAGATTTTTTCGATGTCCTCATCCGGATGTAAGTATATGAACTGGTTTATTCCTATTATTGATCTGATTTGGTATTTCTTCGTATGAACTGATTTCGTATTTCTTCGTATGAACTGATTTTGAGTATTCTTATGGCAGTTTTCTTCATGTGGATATTGGGAATGGAAAGACCAAGTTTTTCCTAAAGTAGCTTACTTACGTAATTTAGAGTCGTCGTTGAAAGATGTCAAGATGGAAATGGATAATTCGAAGATTGAAGTGGAAAATTTGAAGAATGAAATGGAGAACTTGAAGATTGTTGTGGAAAATTTGAAGATAAAAGTAGGTCATTTGTCGGAAACAATTGCTACATTGGAGGCATCCAATGATTTGGTAGTGGAAAAAGTTAGGATATTTCAAGACAAATATCACAAGATAAAGTACAAAGTTATGATTTCATGTTTTCTTTTTGTTGGATTTCTAGTTGCATTAACGACTAAGTGACTTCCTTTGTTAGTGTTTACTTTCAACATCAGTTGTTAGTGTCTTTTGTGATTTTGGTTCCCTTTTTGTTCTTCATTTTGGTGTTGTAATGGAAGGACCTTTTTGTTCTTCATTTTGGTATTGTAATGGAAGGACATAAGCACTGATATAATATGAAGTAATGTTTAGTAGTTGAAGTAATACACACTAAAAAGTAATGTTCAAACTAGGCACTATTCTGGGAATGTATTTGCTTAATGTAACAAATGTTTTTGCTTCCTACTTAGCCTGCACACATACCAAATTACAACAAAGACTATTGGTCCCGTCATTATTGTCATACAACAACACAACTGCTCCAATTTTTCATTATCATCATAATCATAACAAGTGTAATGCAAAGTTGAATTCCCAGACCAATGCTCATTCTGTCATGAAAACTCAAGTATAATTTTTGAGGGTCCAATACGAGTATAACATCATTTTTGGAGAGTTTGAGCAACATACTCTACAATTACCACTAACGAAATAAATAATCGAACTAGCAAAAGAAGCATTCAATCATGACCTTGATCAAATAACGAAACAAATATGGTCACAAGTCAATAGTAAGTGCCTATAGTTAAGTCCAAATCATGGGAAATGCAGCTAGAAATGTTTGCAAATGTCTATGTAGCTACAAAAGAAGCATTTTAGTTCATGTAGCTGCAAATTTCTCAGCTGCAAATATGGGAAATGCAATTGTTGCATCACAATGAGACTGCATTGAATAAATCGAAAACAGTACAAGAAAATTAAAATCTCACATCCTTTAAACCTCACATCATATTGGCATTGCAAATATAGTGCTTAGGCAGCCCTCCACCCAAGATAATCATTCTTGTCTTCCTCAAACCAGCATGGACAACTTAAACTTTTTGACAAACAAATTCTTCATTATCCACATTATATATTTACAGAACCTGAACAAAATTGCACATTTACAGAACCTAACCATTTATGATCTCTGTCTTACACATTTACAGAACACGATGAACACTTCATATATATATTGACAAAAAACTGATTTGAACATAGAGAAGTTAGTTCAGTACATACCCCAAAAAGAAGTTAGTGCAAATACAAAAAGCTTTTAAACACAAGCATGTTTGTGTATGACATTAGTATCTCAAAAACATGCAACAAAATAACAAAAAATGTCTTCATTACTGAACTTGTCATTGTTGTGCCTTGCCATTACCCTTTTTTGTCTTAAGTTTTTCCACTCTTGATTGCTCCAACATTCTTCCAGTAAGTCCCTTTGGTGCATACAAATTACTTGGTGCACTCGGACCATCTCCAAGGAAGTTGATTCTTCTTGATCCTGTAGGTCGTGCCTGTTTCTATCTTTGTTGGATTCTTGAATTCAACTCTGAAAAATTTCTTGGCTTCCATGACATGTCATCCTCAACATCAAGACCAAAATCTTCATCTTCATCTTGAGTAGGCTATGGAGCTGTTAAGGGAAAGTCCTCAACATCTTCTTCATCAATTAGTGTTCTATGCCTCTCCTTTCCTTGTTTATTTTCCTTGTTGGATCGCATGTCCATCTGATTAAAAGACCACAATGATATACTAAGCATCACTCTTGTAAAATAAGTTACTAAATTGTCCAACTTTCATACCTTTTCTTTTCTTAATTGCTCCAACATATTTTCAGTTTCAGGTGCATTCCCCTTCCATGTAGGCCCTTTTGGTGAAAAATATCTTGCCTTCCATGGCATGTCATCCTCAACATCAAAGACCAAAATCTTCATCTTCATCTGATGCGCAATCTTGAGTAGGTTGTGTCTTATGCCTCTCATTTGTTTGCTTTTTTCCCTTGTCACATTGTTTATCCATCTAATATAAGAAAAAATATGGATTTTGCGTTTTAGAAGTGAGACAATTACAGTATTAATAAGTGAGACAATTACAGTATGAAAAGATGGATTACATAGCAATAAGTGAGACAATTACACAAAACTTAAGCATGACATTGTAAAGTAAGTGAACTAAAAAAGATGGATTTTACCTTTTTCTTCTTACTCTTAACTTGTCCAGTATTAGAAGTGCCTTCTTCACTATTCTGATTAAACTAATAAAAAATAGAAAAATCACAATTACAAGATAAACTGATAAAATAACAGAAAAGTCACAATTACAGAAAAATCAGAATTACAATAGCAATAACTAATTACATAGAAAATGAAATGATTACCTTATGACAACCTCTTGCATTGTGTCCAAGAATCCCACAGTTTGAACATGTCATTTTTCTCCCTCTTCTTGGTGCAACCCACTCAGTTTGTCTCTTAAGTGCTTCATCTTTATCTCTTTTCCTATTCATTTTAGGTCTGCCAGCTAAGTTTACCAATTCTGGTGGTTTCATTGCCTGTTTAGCTTCAATTTTCCAGAACTTTTGACCAGACATTGGTTGTAGCTTACAATGGTAAGTCAAAAGGTATGCCTCCTTAGAGTACCACCAGTGAATCTCTTCCAATGGATCAAGACTCTTGTAAAGAAGAGCCTTGATTGAATGGGGACATGGTATTCCAGTAAGATCTCATACCCTACAAGTGCATTTCTTAGCTGTCAAATTGACAATGTGTCTGTCATTTCCTTTACTTACCTCAAACCCACCATCTCCATTGAAATTTAACTCACACACATTAGTAATCTTCAAGAATTCATTGTACATTTCAATAGCTGTAGGACTCCAATCACAGTTCCAAGTCATCAGTTCATCTTCATTTTTGACAAACTTGGTCATAACATTGATTCTTATATCCTCAAGCATACCAATTATTGTCTTGTGTCTTGCTTTCAATATCCAAGAGTTAAATGACTCAACCAAATTGTTTTCCACCTTATTGTTCTTGCAAACAGTGTCAAAAAATACTCTACACCAACTTTGTATTGGAAAATGCAACAAATGGTCTTTTGCTTCTTCAGACAGTTGACCTAATGTCTTCAAATAATCATCCAACTCCTCGTTGTAGGTGCTCCATGCACACCACCACAATACCTTAGTCATCATTTTAGATCTCTTGCCTTTTTTTCTCCAGTCGGCCTCTATGTGCCTCACACAAAATCTATGCATAGCATTAGGTAAAATATTTTTAACAGCTTCAATTAATCCCTGTTTATTAGTACAAGACAAATGAAAATACATAAGAAAACAAATAAATATATATAAGATATAGTAAGAATGAATAAAGAAGCGACAGACATGAGAATTTACCTTTTGCATATCAGACATGAATGTGATTCCTTCTCCACTATTGATGTTTAGAGACTTCTGAAGTAATTCCAAGAACCACACCCAAGATGCCTTGCACTCTCTGTCCACAATAGCCCAAGCAATAGGATAGAAATGGTTCATTGAGTCTTGACCAATAGCAGATAACAGTTGACCTTTAGCTTTACCCTTTAAAAATGTACCATCCAAGCCAATGAAAGGTCTCAACCTATTCTTAAATCCACTCTTCAATGCATCAAAACAAATGTACATCCTCGAAAATTTTCATTTTCCATCTTCTAATGCATTTCTTGAAACCTTAAGGACAACATCAGTTCTTGGATTACTCTCTTTTAAAGCATTTGCATACCCAACAATTTTCTTATAATCATCACAAAAACTTCCTTCCATGTCCTCCAAAATCATTCGTTTAGCTCTCTTACACTTTTCAAAATGAGCTTTAATGTTGAAAGCAGTTTTCATATCAACTCTCATTTCCTTTATCTTGTATTTGGGATTAGCCTGCAACTTCTCCTTAAAGTAAAAGGCCATTGTAGTTGCACTGACCTTATAGTTACCACATGGATCCTTGCATTTATTATTATCTCCTTTCAATATTTTCACTCTAACACCAGCAGCATGCTTTTCACCAGAAATTAGACATACAAAGTTGCATTTATCTTTGCAAATAATCCTAAGTCTTTTTCTATCACTTTTTTTAATGGTTAAATTATAGTCATTTTCCAATGAATGCAAACTAATGTATCTTCTAGCTTCAGCTATATCCTTAAATGTCATTGACTTGTGTAAATCCTTGTAATCACACAAGCTACCATCAATTACTCTCCTCCTTTCTTGTGCAAGAACCTCCAATTCTTAAGAATTATAATCAGAGTTATCATTGGAAGTATCACTATCACTTGCAGTACCATCAGAGGTACAATCAGTAGATACATCATCAATAACTACCACAGTCTCTAACATTTTAATTATATTCTCAACATCGACATCTAACTCACTATCATCAATAAAAAATAAATTAATTACATCAAATTTATCATTAACAAAGGACAATAATGTCCTAATCCCCTCATCACTTTCTATTTCATAGTATTTTCCAGAAGGGACAGATACTAGTAACTATTGCACACCCACATAGCCTAATATATTAATGTACTTATTAGTAATATCTATATAAGATAAGAGATCAGAATCATAACCTTCTCATTTGTGAACAAGCTTCCTCTCATAGAGAAATTTAGGCTCTCTTATCCATTTCCCACCATAGTGAAAAACTAGATCAACCAAAACCATTTTAGGCAACCTAAGACACACAAGAAACAACATTAACAACTTCCAAAAGCATGAATGAGACAAAATAACTAAGAAAAGAAAAACAGAACACATAAAAATGCACACAATCAAGAAACACAAAGACAACATTAACAACTTCCAAAAACAGTAATAACATTAGCAAAACTCCTAAAAAGGCACACAAAGACAACAAGGGACCACATTCAATAAGAATAAACATTAACAATTAACAAACTGTAAATAAAACAAACAAATAACTAAGAAGTTTGGAGAAAAAGGGGACCACATTCAATAAGAATGAATAAAATATTGGCCCCACATAAAAAGGGACCATATTCAATCAAGAATTTCCCAATTAAATATTGGGATTAGAAATCAGCTCATACTCAATAACATCTCCAAAACCTAAACCACCTCCTCCAAATTCATACAATACCCTAAAACCTACCCACAAACCCTAAATCGTAAAAAAGCAAACAAATAACTAACAATCGTGAAATTTTAGATGTAAAAAGGTAAATCCATAACTCAAAAACCTTAACCCACAACATCAGCAGTCGTAAATCAACAACTAAAGTAACAAATCGTTAATTTTTAGATGTAAAATGTCAAACAAATAACCCAAAGACAGATACGCACAAACCCTAACTAACAGATCGTAATATATATCGGTAAAAAGGAAAACAAATGAGTCAGAAAGATAGATACCCACAAACCCTAACTAACATATCGTAATACATATCAGTAAAAAGGCAAACAAATGAGCCAAAAATTTGGAGACAAACCCTAACTCGTAATCAACAACGAAAGAGAGATGCAGGAAGAACGAAAGAGAGATGACATAGACAAAACATCTTACAATCCAAAAATCTTACCTTTCATTGGCGAAAAATCGATTTGTTGAGTAAGATCGCCGTAGAAAATCAGAGGAGAAGTTAATGGGTAAATTTGGGAGAAAATGAGATTATCTAAAGAGAGAGCATGGGTAAATGGGAATGGGTAATTGGGTTAATTGGTACTGGGTTATCCTAGAGGGGGTCGGGTCATTGGGTTAAAATTAGGGAATAGGTTTTTTTTTTAAATCTGGGTAATTGGGTCAATTTGGATCAATTTTGGGGATTCCGTCCAATGAGGGGTAATTTTGGTGAAATTAGTAACGGGAGGGGTAAAATTAACTTCATTTTAACGATGAGGGTAAATTTAAACAATAAATCAAAGTTAGGGGGTATTTTTTACCCTTTTCCCAATATTTTATATGGAAATATAGGAGGTTGTGGTGATACACCACCAAACTGAATGTTATGTAGGCTTACAACTCACTCTACGTTGGTATGTGGATGTAATTGAGGAGAAGTAATTGAACAACGTCCTTGAAATGATAAATTATGGGGCCGTTGCTGAGCTACCATTTTTGTGAGGTTAAGTAGCCAAATGTGTTGATTAGCTACAAATACTAGTTTTACTTATTTCATTATAGATTAGTAATCTGAAAGGAAGGAGGTTAATTCATTGTAATATATGTGTTATACAGCAAGGTATGCAAGGCTATTTGATTCCATATTCTTTGGCATGAAGTCTAATACTTGCGATTAATATAAATGAAGTGAATTTCCCAAGTTCTATTCCTAGTAAAGGGAACATAGTGGCAGTGTACGATCTCCAAATAGCTAAAAATGGTTTCCCCTTCTCCTTAGTGTGTAGAATTACTTCATTAAATGTTCATTACTCTACATTTGTATAATTATCCTCCTATGTGCTAATATTGAAATGGTATTCGCAACAGCAAGCTTGGTAAATTATCCTCTTAGTCAATTAAAGTCAATTGTGCCATTTAAGCTCACAAGTAATGCATTGATTTTACATAGCTCCTTATGTCATTGTTACCGCCTTGAAGTATTATTTTCATGTCTTCTACTATTGGTCCGTAGTTCCAAATATAACAAATGATTATGACCACTAAAACAACAATCTCAAAGATTAAAGAATCTAAGTGAAGCAATATGTATCACTATGATTGGCAGCCCAGGGGCAAATGTCTAGCATGGGTCGATCCCAATTGGTATAGAAGGGTGGCAGCTCAGAGACAAAAGTCTAGCATGGGCCGATCCCAATTGGTATAGAAGGCTGGCAGCTCAGGGGAGAAAGCCTAGTATGGGCAGATCCTAATTTGTGTAATTATTAGGACAGCATCCCAGGGGTTAAAATGCCTAGCATTGGTCATCCTCTTCTACCACTAATCAGCTGGTCATTCGTATCACATGCCTTATAAAGATCATAACACACAGAAAAGTAAAGAAATGAATGCAACATACATGATCCTACAAGAGTAACAAAGGTGGTTGTATTCTGATCTATGCACTTATATACGGATACTTGATGTCATATGAGCCTTGTTTTACATATGTTATTGTGTTACATATTTAGTACATTTTTTCGTACTGACGTCTCTTACGAGGACGTTGCATTTCATGTTGCAGGCACAGGTACTCCAGCCAGTAGACCTCGTTAGTAGGAGCACATGTACTCAACTGCTATTGGTGAAGCTTTAGGTTAATTCAGGGCTTACTGAGTGTTTGGCACCTATTTTGTTGTTGTAAGTTAGTTAAGGGTAAGGCGGGGCCTTCTCCCGCCCTAAACTAAGGTTTTCTATCTTTTAGAGGTTTTGTAGACTAATGTATATAGTTCAGTTATGTCTTAACAAGTTGTGGCCTAAAAGACAAGTCTTGTATATAAATTTTGGGTCTACTTAAGTTGGTTTGTATCGCTACATCCTATGTGAACTTGTTGCAACTTTAAGATTGTTATAATGCATAGTAAGCACAGTTTACAAGTTGGTTCTCTCAAGCCTTTAGGGCATCGTGTGCCGGTCCGTCTTAATGGGATTTGAGGCGTGACATTCTACGATTGCGGCTTTGGTGAGAACAATAATTCGTGTATCTTTCTCTAAATTGAAGCTTGACAACGAATCCCAATTTGTGTCTCTTCCTTTTTAGTTTTGACTTTGGCGAGAAAGAGATTTTGGTGTAATTTGTCCTAGTTCTGGAGAGCAACTACTTGTCACATGATAACTTCACAAATAGGACTTCAAAATATGCCCACATGTCAAATATACAAACTCGCTTATGGCTGCATCAATCCATAAAAATATTTGAAGTGGTGATGTTTGATGAAGAGGTGACGCGAACTTGATAAAGACATCCAAGACGAGTTGAGAAACCATTTCTTGACGTTTTATTTTTCTTACTTGGACCTTTTGTATTGGATGATATGCCCATTTTTCCCTTCCTTATGATTGTTGACGTTTCACATTTCTATTGTCATCGAATTGCTGCAATTTAGAAGGTTGGTAGCCAGCATGTATTTTTATTTATCAATTCTTTGAGAATACAACTTTACATATGTGAGAGGAGACTTGGACGTGGACTCAGATTTATCTTTGATAGCCTCTTTGATGAAGTTTTTCAATTTGTCAATAGGAATCAAACCTTCGGCAGACACTTGAAACTCCTTGATGATTGTTTCTTGTTTTCTGAAAGAATCTCTTTTCTCCTGAGTTTCATGAAGATTTGCACATAATTGAGTTAATTCTCTTTTCTCCATATTCTCCATTATGTTTGTCAACTTGGTAATTTGGACGTCTTGATCTTTGATGTACTTTGATAAGCTTTCAACTGCTTTCGTTAAATTTGTAAGTTGTTCTTCTATGGTGGAAGTTTCGACCACCATCATGTGCATTACCATCGTAGGTGATGGAGAATAACATTGATTTTTCCAAATATGAGATGCAAACATGTTATGTGGGGTAGATCTCATGCTTAAGACATCATTGTCGGCTGAAGCGAAGGGATTTTTGGATGTAGATAGGCTTAATTGGGAAATAACCCTCTCAACCATTTCAATGATGTCTTATTTTGCGGCTTTTGTTGGTGACTTCACACATTTTGGAGACAAACCAAAGATAATGGCAGATTCGAACGACAATCGTGAGGCTGTTGTCCCAGCAATTTGGCTTGGTTTCTTGTGATAGGTCCCATGCTTCCCGCAGTAACATCAAGGATGCTTTCAACAGCGATGCAAAATTTGAATCCGTCAGTTTTTGCGGATGCAAATGTAAATGCATACGCGGATGAAAATGTGAATGCAGATACGGATGCAGATCTAGATTTGGATGCAGATACAGATTTTGAGTTGATTTTTTTGAAAGTCATCTCAGTATTTTTGAACTTTGATTTTCTTGAAAAGAAGAGATGAGAGGTAAAAATTGTCCCACTGGCGTTCCAATTTGTATGCGTCTAACGTTTTAATCCTGAAATACAACAAACATGCAAGAAAAATAGCAAGAAAACAACAATATTTGTGTTGAATTAATGCAAAGGTTACAATCTTTATAAAATCTTTAAGAAAAGATATGTAATCCCCTGATTCTTCACTTCACAAATGTTCTTGATTTGATGGAATACTTACGGCTCAATGATTAATAACGTTTTAAAGACACTTCATCCAATTCTACGTGTCAACGATAGTCAATCAGTTTAAAAACCAACTAAATGAGTAGGGGTCCAATCCCATAGGAAGCGGTACATGTTTCATATTCAATTGGGAAGTATACATGCGGTCAAATCAGTCATAGGAATAAAATTTATTGAATAATGACAACATTCAAATAAGGGGTGACACGAATGTCAAATGGGGGTTGTGGTTTTGATTATCAACTACAAACAACAGTCACAACAATATGAATTAACAATAATCGACGGGTTCTTGGGATGTGATCGATTATAGGCTAATATAGATATATGGGTAATTGCAACTATTAGAAAATAACTAGATATTAGTGAGTAAGTTAGGCTATATAGTGGAGGTAAATTTTCTGTTGAACAATTTACCCCGAATCAAGTGATTTCTCTCGAACATCAACAAGCATGCAAAATAAGAGCAGCCCACAGATTCATCTATTCACTCTCTCGAGCTGAATGTGAGGGATTGTGTTTAGGATTCACTCTCTCGAGCTGAACCCAAGTCAACCCAATACCCAAAAAACATCAATCAATAATTTTAGTTCTAAAACCTCTCTCGAGCAAGCCAAGAACACAAACATAGAACTGCATTTGCAAGTACAGTTCTTAAATTAAACCACAATTAATGATTAAACTCACTTCTAAATAACATTTAAACTAACAATTAGCAATACCCATAAATAAAATCAACTTATAAGCACACCCCAAGAATTGAGGTTTTAGCTAGACATCATAAAATGGTTAAACCGTTACCAAATTGATTATCCATCAACTGGGTAAGAGTAATTTCGTCCTTACAATGCTCCAATTTGATGTACTTCAAAGACCCACTTCCAAATTCTCAAATGTGAATTTCTTCAATCCTTCAAAGCTTATGAAAAACTAGAGAAAACTCGACAAAAGATTGCTCTAAAGAGTATTTCCTAAAAGAGAGATAAAAGTTGCTAATCTAAATATTCAAAAACATAATTATAGTTGCCGAAAATAAGCTACGAAAGCTCATTCGATGAAGTAAGTCGGGCTCGCCAAACTACTCGGCGAGCTGCTCTTCGATCTCCTCCACCGCCCTTCTGTCTTAGCATTCAGCATCCTCAAGGTTTGTAACTTTGGGCGAGATGTCTTGGCTTTGCGGAATCACTCGGCGATCCGCCGACTACTCTTTTTCATGACAAACTTGGTTCTTTCCTTTAAAGCTTGGCACACTGGAACTTTAGGCGGTCTGATAAGCCACTCGGCGACAAGCCGAGTGCTCTTGGCTATCCTCAGGCTCACCCATCTTCATTTCTTCAGCTTGTTTTGTTACTTTTTGCTTGTTAGCGTCCTTGCTTTATTTCTCAATCCATATTCCTGAAGATCAAGGATTTAACATCAGTTATTGGTACAAAATAAGCATTTGAGGACACCAAATCTATATAAACTAATCCCTAAATGAGTCCAAATCTCAAACTTATCAACACCCCCAACTTAAAATTTTGTTTGTCCTCAAGTGAAACTCAAGTTCAGCAATTCAAAAAGGATGTCTCAAACAGTGCTACAAAAGACTCAATCATG
Organism: Solanum gracilifrons; assembly: GCA_029582605.1. NCBI lineage: Eukaryota > Viridiplantae > Streptophyta > Magnoliopsida > Solanales > Solanaceae > Solanum > Solanum gracilifrons. The sequence continues at coordinate 18,565 of JAJOOH010005104.1, forward strand.
AATGCACACAACAAGACTCAACTTACTCATGCAAGGATCAATTGTGCACTCAAACATTCAAGTTGTGACTCACCATTATCAAAGATGCTCAAGTTCACAATACGTGCTCAAATGCAAGTTCAAGCTCAACAAAAATACTCAAATGCCCTCACAACAAAGATGATTCCAAATTCACATACAATTCTTCAACAATTTATAGTTCCGGAATCACATCCGACTCTCACACTCACAAAGATGAACACATGCATAATTTCACCCATAGGTTTGCCCTTATTTTCCAATCAATGCTCGATTCAGATCACTCAAGATCAAAAAGGCATTTTCAAAGCTTGTAATGGGGATGAATGTAAAGGTATATTCATTTAGGCTCAGTGGTTGCTACCCTCATGAAATGTGGTCTGAACATCACTTTCTTCCTTTTCTTCAACATTTGAATCATGCTTAACATTCACCCCATTGTTCAACTTCCAAAGGAATACCAGACACCCCATTTCTTTCACAACTTTTTCATTCTTTCCATTGCTAGAAGGGGGAACTTTCACATTCTTTATTTACCTTCTCTTTTCACCACACTCCTAACTTAGGATTTTGGCCTAAGTTGGCTATTCATACAAACCACACTTCATGAGGATTATGGGTGAATGGATAAAGAGGGGTCTCAATTTCTCAAGTTTCTTCCAAGAAAAGGATAAGGCTCAAAGGGGGTTCAAGCAAGGTTCACACATCTCACAAGGTTAGACACAAAAGAGATATATTGTCAAATTGTTTCACTCTTTAAAATTGTTGCCTAAGATCATTTCAAGAGTTTGCATCACTTAGTCAACCGGACCGACGGGGAAAATTTTAGGTGTCATCACACAAAGTTCACGGTAAGCTCATTACACAAGGCATTGGCACCAATATCAAACGAGACTCCACACTTTCACTAGTGTGTAATGTTCATCACAAGAGACTTCATTTGACAACCGGCTAGTCACAACGAGATGCAAAAAGTCCACATATTTTCTACGCAACTTCACTTGGCCTCATCGTAGCCGCACATTCATTTTTGTTCGATTAAGGGCACTATTCAAGTCATCGGTATTCATCATAACCGATACTCAAATTTGCACAAGAACAACCACATTCACACATAACAAGAGGTGGTAAAACTTTTTGGACGGGTCAAAAAACCATTTTCATTCATAACAAGGAGTCATAAGCTCAAGCATCCACAAAACAATATCAACACATAATTCAAAGTACAAAAACCAAATATATAGAAAAATATAGTCACAAGAGGTAGGTATGAAAATACCTCACCCCACCACAAACAAAAAGAAGTTGTCCTCAAATGCAACAAAAATAATAAAAACGACAGAGAGGGAGGTAAAGAAAGATCTTGTCTACACAGTCGGTCCATCTGCTGGGTCATCAATGCCCGGGGTCACATCAACACTGGCTGATGCAATTCAGATTGCCTCAAGGCCATTCACTCATAGCCAAGTTTGGGAACTTCAATGTATTGACGGATTGTTCACAAGGAATGAGGTTCTTGAGCTTAAGTTGATGATAAAGAGGGGATTCTATGCCTTGCATGGTAACATATGTGCTTGGAAGGAGCTCCCAATTGAGCAGTACCATGTTTGGATGATAGATTGGAGTGTGGGAGGTCTAACGAAGCAAGAAAGAGCAAGTGAAAACAATGCCTTATTCAGTGAGCTGGAGACCACTTGTGTGACTCGCCAAACTGATTTGGTGAGGTTTCCAAGATCGCCTAAAGTTCTAAGGAGTTATAAGGGAAGCTGCTGATTCGGAGAAATGGAGATCAATCGGTGACTCACCGAGTTCCTTAGGTGAGCATGACCTAGATCGCTAAACTTTACAGAAGGCTTCCAAGAAAGGGTCATGTCGCCGACCAAGTTGGCAACTCGCCGAGTTCATTAGGCGAGCCCGACCCAGCTCGCCCTTTATCCTTATTGGGCCACTTTGGGCCTCTTATGATGTAATAGCCTAAAACTATAAATAGGCAGTTTAGGGTTCATTTTTAGGTAGACTATTTTGAAAATGAATGATTGATGAATTGGATCTCCTTTGAGAGGCTTGAGAGCTTGGTCAATCTTTTGTTACACTTTGTTTAGAAGCGGGGTTTGCTAGAAGATTCAATTTTCTTGAGGTCTTCGTAAGAGATTCGGTGCTTGATTCGAATTAATCAATTGAGGTCTTTAAGTTTAATATACCTTTAGGTTGCTTTTGATTTCCTTTTCTTGTGTCAATCTATTTATCTTGATTAGGTGCTTGTGTAGGGATTGTAATTGGAGGTTTTAGGATTTAATACATCCTTTAGTTGCCAATTGTTCCTTCTCTTGTATCTCTTCTTCTATATTTCTTTTTTTTCCGCATTTTGTTTGTAATTCCTTTTGAGAATTACATCATTTGGTATCAGAACAAGGCTTAGAATCATTCCTACGAATTCTAGTCTTGGGTTGTTACAAAAAAAAAAGGTCAAAAACGTTTTTCAAGAAAACCCCAAAAAATATTTTGTTGATTTGAGTCTTGTTTTAAGTTTCCAAGGTTATATTAGTGTTCCCTAACCTTATTTGAGTTTAGATCTGAGATTTAGTGAAGTTTGGAGCTCTATTGAAGAATTCACCATTGTTTGGTGAAGAAGCTTGAAGAACTTCAAGTGGGTTTTCATATTTAAGTTGAATTGAAGACTCTAGGGTATTGGGGTTTGATTTTTATAACCTTAGGAGCTCTTAGCTGAAATTTGGGTGAAAACGAATTAGAAATCCATTGGGTTTGAAAATTGGGTGTTTTTCATGAGTTGAAGAAAGAAGGAAATGGGTTTTGAAATCTGAGATTTTGGCAAGGAATTGGAAGATTAAAAGTATTGGGGTTTGCTTCTTATATCTATGGGAGCTTGTATCTCACATTTTGTGAAATTCCGAGCTAAAATCGTTGAGGATTTTATTTTGGGTCTTCATCTTGTTCATAGTGTTCTTGAAGAACATTCAAATCTTCAAGAGGAAGGAATCTTCCAAAAAGGTGTTTGATCCAAAAGGAAAGATTACTTGTGTTGGTGCAAAAGGGAATTTACCAAAAGGGGCAAGTACTAGGTCAAGGAAGTACAAGGGCACAACAAAGAGTGCAAAATCGGAGGCTGAAAGTGTGCAGGAAGGTCAATTGGGTGAGCTAAGTCTTGCTTACAAAGCAGACTCGATGACTCGCCAAATAGGAGCTAAGATCGCCAAATGAACTTACCTCTCTGGAAAATTCGGTGAGCTGAGGGAACTTCGGCGACTCGCCGAACTGATTCGGGGAGCTACAGGGAGTAAGTTGGTGATGTGAAATTCAGTTTTTTTTAAAAAAGTTTAAGTTTGGACACCCGAGCTTCATTTTATAACAAATCCTTGAACTATTAACATACTTTCTGTGAATGAAAATCATGCAAAGTTGTGATGATGAAACTTTTATCTACCAAAGAATTATGCATGGAAGTTACTTAAAAAAATTCATATGAAAATTCAAGGCAACAAGCGTACTAATGATTGGATGCTTGATGTATCTCACTACTACAAAGTCGGATGTTCTATTTGTGGCAAGTCTTTCAGATGTTCTATTTGTGGCAAGTGATCTTTTTTTAGATTTGGCATTTTGCAACTGAAATGCATTTGCGCAGCAAAAAAAAATTATAAGCTAACATTAACACTCAGTTTGGATCATTGTTATCCATTATTTTATAATATATTGTATTGTATTATACTCTATTATATTGTATTGTATGGTAGATACAATGTTTAGCTAAACCGTATTGTTTGTTGTTGTTTAATAACATTTTTATTGTTTGGTTTGACTGTATCTAATTTATAAATTTACTAAAATATCCTTAATTATTCTAGGGTAGGAGATTTGACTAGAATTAAATAATATAGGATTAAGGGTAAAAAAGTATTATGAAATATTATGTCATGATATAATTGAAAAAAGAAATTAAATAACAATGGAAACACACCAAATCGATTGTTTCATAAAATGAGATTTTTCATTATTACGTAATAACGAAATTTAACAATATAATACAATATATTTTAAGTAACAATCAAAATAAGCATTATAGATATAATAACGATACAATACAATACAATACAATACAATGGATAACAATGATCCTACAGAGTATAAAGGTATATATCATCATCATCATTATCTCATTATATATAAGTGTGGGTGGCCTCAATGCTACGAAACTGATTAATAACCTCCACGTGGGCCGGAAAACGAAGGCTGCTGTCGTAAATAAAAAAAAAAAAGGTTGCTTCTAACCCCCCCAATTTGTGCTATTAAAAAGTACGTAATAATAATTAACTCTATGTCATTTCTCTCTCTCTAATTCCTTGGATTCTTCTTCCATACTTTCTCTGCTCCTTTGCTTCTCCATGCGAGTTCTTCTTCTTCCTCCTCTTTTTTTCCCCGGTTTCTTCTTTTAAATTATTAATTTTGATTTCTTAGGATTTTGTGTTGTATGAGTCCCCGACAAGGTCTTCGTCGTCCAGGGGAATTTTCGTACTTCTATAAAGTCGTTCAGAAGCACTTTTGTACTTCAGTAAATAAAAAAGGTTTTACCTTTACGTATTAAAACCTTCGGAGCTATACGCATGTCCGGTTTACCTTACGCACTTTGCCGACCTTCAACATTCTTCGAGGCTCGAGCTCTCATGAGTCAACACCAATCCATCTCTCTCGGTTGTGGTAATAATTTTCTCTAATTAATTTCTTTATTGTACTTGTTTGTGGATAAATTTCCGATAGATTCTTACATGAGTATTGGTGTGTTACATATCTACAAATTGATACTACACAATTAGTGATTTTGGATAACTATTATTTGACACTATTTCTGATTAATTTTGTCATGAACTTGTGCTTCAGAAAACTATTGACCGAAATTCCCTAATGGTGTTCTTTTGGTACAAACTAATTGATACAGATTTAGTCCCGTCTTAGGGGAAATTTGAAGTCACAGTGTCACGACCCAAAATGAGTTGGCATCCACACTTAACCTCCTAGGTGGGCGAATCAATGAATCAAATTCCCAATATATATTACTTGTTGAACTTACGAAATACAAACCATAATACCGAAGCTCAAAACTTATTAAAGTAATCAATCAAATCAACATCTAAAGTCTATTATACATTATCCCCAAAATCTGAAAATCATCACATCAAGGACATTTAATTTTCAAATACTAAGTCTAAGAGTATTAAAGATACCAAAATAAATGAATAAAATAGTTTATGTCCAAAAACTAAGGGCATCATGCCATGACCAAGAGAATCCAACACGAGCTAGAATGAATAGCTCACCTTAGAACCTGATGTGCTCGAGGCTGGCTAGAACTGAGGGTGAATCGAAAGCACTGGTACACTCATTGCACTCCACAAAAAGAAAACAAAGAAAAGCACAACTAGGGCTCAGTACAAGGAACACGTACTGAGTAAATATCATCGACCAACCCAAAATAGAAACTAATATACAATGAATAATAGCATAAAATCAACTATGACACTTAGCAGGTGACAAGCAACAAACAACATGAACTAGTGACAACAACACTAAAGTAAGTATGCAATCAATCACAATATCAAGCACACATATGGGGACTCATACCTCCACACCACACTCATTTAGGAAATGAGTTCTTTGAGATTGAGTACATTAAGTTAATTCAATATCTTTTTCCTTTAATGTTATCGTGTCTGAACGTGACACTCCGATTAAATTATACCGTGTCAGAACGTGACACTCTGATTCAATAATACCGTGTCGGAACGTGACACTTTGATCCAATTATACCGTGTCGGAACGTGACACTTCGATCCAATAATATCATTAATTTATCATTTATTATCACCACTTTTCAATTCATTAACAATATTTCATCAAGCCTTTTTTATTCAAGGCATCACTTCGATAGAGAGGTTCAAGATTATAAATTCCATGATTCAGGAGTTCAGACCAATCACAAACCACACAACCAAGCTACACAATCACACAATCAAGTACATAGAGAACTTCACAATATCATTCAATGCATATCAATCACTATTAAGAGTCTATCTATCAAAGAGAATAAATCACAGTCTACCTCCACCGAAGAATCGAAGTCAAACAAACTACTTTTCCAATGCTTTTCCTTTCCTCAATACTTCCGAACCTTTCCAATCTATCAAGTGCATAATTTGTAAGTCAACAAGACTATAAATACTCATAGTATTCTATGTCTAGCCTAAACCTAAGAACTCACCTAATTCTATTATCAATTTCCTAAAGTTCAAACATAAAGGTAGGTCTTAATTCCTCCAATTAGCATAACTTTAATGAAATTTAAACAATTCGATACACCTAAAATTTAAGTACCTATCTCAATATATTAAAACTTAATTTATAATAAGATAACTATAGAAAGAATGAAAATTAAAGTTGAGTTCTACCGCCAGGCGCCAGTAGCCTCAACCACGGAAAACCAAAACAAAATATAACACAATTAAAACACCTAGAACCCAATATTCCCAATTTTAACATGTAAATATCAAAGTTGATTTACCCATCTTACTCTCTTACTGGTCATAATGTTTGGCCTCAATTTTCCAATTAACCATCACGTGGGTGCAGAAAGGAATTTCAATTCACCTCTTTCTTTTCTAACAAATAACATTATAATAACCATAATTCTCATCATAATATTAATATAATATAAATCCCCTCCTTCAACCATTAATATGTGAAAAGTAATATTGAAGCTTAATTATGCATTACCTCGAGAAGTTTTTATCAAATTCTGACACGTCAAAGTTGAGGTCTCTCGCACAATAGTTTCCGCCGCACATAAGTTGTATTGGGATAGAAATATTAATAACCTTCCTTTAACTTTTATTACCCTAAGGGGTCGTTTGGTGTGAGGGATAATACCAAATAATCCCGGGATTAAATTATAGTACCGCTATATTTGTTGTTTGGTTGGCAAGTTCGGGATAACTTATCCCGAGATTAATAATTAGTACCGGGATAAGTTATCCCTAACCTAGGGTGGTATAGTAATCCCGGGATAACTTATCCCGGGATAAAATAGGTAAATGACAAAAATGTCTCTTTCAACCCTTTTGTTATATCACTTTTTACATTAATGAAGGGCATTTTTGTAAACAACTAAATTGTTCTTAAAATTTATTATTTTGAATACAACAAACCAAACACTCAATAAAAAATAATCCCAACACAACTTATCCCATCATAACTAATCCCAACATAACTTATCCCAACATAACTTATCCCATCATAACTCATTTTCAAACCAAACGACCCCTAATTGTATATCTAATTAATTATAAAAGTAATAAAAGTGACTCACTATTAATTTTAATGTTATTTTCTTTAATCACCAACTAAATAAATTATTAAAACTACCCATTAATTCTATAATTATAGTTATAAATAGTCCAAAATACCAATTTAGAATCTGTCGAAAAGTATTTTATGAAATAAAAAGCTCTAGTACTCAAAACGACCAAATGGGTCGTTACATTAGATACCAATTTACCCATCGCTCGTCCTCGAACGATCAAAAGACGGCGAGGCTAAGAAAGGGTACATGTCTCAACGATTCTTCAAAATATTAGTACCCAACCTCTCATCTCAAAAGCATCAAACCAACCAATTGGATATCTATACCTCCTCCCTTACAGTGCCTCAAATGGGGTCATTTCAATACTCGAATGATAACTATTGTTGTATGTGAACTCAACTAACAACAAAACTATTCCCAATAACCACCAAAGTTAATCTTACACATGTCTGCAATATGTTCTCAAAGACTTTGACACAATTATCGGGACAAATATTTTCTAACATAACCATGATAAAATCCTTAATCAAGATTGGCTACAATGAGAAGTGAACCTGAACCAGCCACCACACACTCATAATGCACAAACCATCATAGATCTTATCAAGATTACATCCTCACAACATAATATTTCCTCGAGCTTAAGCTATAAAAATATGATCTTTGGACATCAAGTAATCATCAAGGAGAATCGAACTCATCCAATTCAAGGATGGAAATGATCAAGTACCCACCATCGAGTGATACATCCAAGCATACAGAACCTCTAACAACACTGTCGAAATGCTAGATTAGTAGCTATTATAGACAAACCTTAAGAATGACAAAACTAGACACAATGGTCCTCACATTCAATCACACATAGCCAAACATGATGATGAGATAAATCTTAAGTCTATCAAACAATTGTAAATTTTCATGGTAGCTCTCCTATAAATTCTCATAAGCAAAGTTGTGCATGTTGAATCACTAGTATACTTCAACTATCCCAAACAACACCAATTCTTCCATAACTGGAATGAACAAGTCTAACCAAGGATGTCACCCTACCAGAAAGACAATCACAGATTTGGTACACCCGATCATACTACTAGGGACTCACCCATAGAAGCGAAAACACACACGGACATAGAAAGTGAATCATACTCTAAACCACGCCCAGAATGAAGTAGTTGGTCACATAAGAATGTACATAAGCAAGGTCGAATAACTCTAGATACTCCTTCCATAGTGCCCATATCAAACATTTTCATTCATCTGATTCTATCTCTTTGATTTTCTAGCTACCCACAATCACCAATTTAGTCTCTATTATAATTGCACACATACTTGGTTTATCGAACCACACATCCACTGAAATCAACACTCTGAATACTAACAAAACATCATAACCACATCGATCATCTACCTTACTCCCAAACCATCATTAGTATCAAAGTATTCTTATCAAATACATGTTCAACTATGGCTATCTCTCTTTCTATTTAAGCATTTCATGACAAATACGAGTCCCAAACAAGGCTAATAACACTATTTTCAAATTTGATAGTACCTTTCCATCGAGATAAAACTATTAAATCACACCCAAAGTCAACCTCACACCACTTCCACATACCATGCTTTACCTACCATTCTAAACCATCACATACCTCATGCCAACACTTAGGGAAATTCTTGGTCACTCAAATTATTTTGTATGCTATAATCTCATAACCTCTATTCACCATCAAATGTTTCTGTAACGCGTCATAACAGTCTGTGTAGTCCCATCAATAGAGTAGTATTAATCCAACTCTAAATTCTTAATAACCATGTAGAATTATATCTCTCCTTGTACATCATTCTTAAGTCATCTATCATAATTTGAGCAATCTAACCCCACGTAAAACTCTAAATTTTCCATACCTCATTGTTTGTCACCCAAATCAAAACTCAATCTTTATAAAAATTGATGATAAACTCCTAGTAAGTCTGTACCGAACTAGTTCACATCTCACAGTCATATCTAAACTCATAGGCAAAAATCAATACAACCTTCAACTACACCCCAAGGGTTTATACGAGAGGTCTTATTCCTTCACTTTTCTCAAATTCTTCCCATAGTGCAAAAATCTAAATATCTCGACCCTTCAATATATCAGACTCTTGTTTCTCTAGCTCGCTTATTGATCTCATCCTTTTACCAACCACCCATGACGTTTTACTTCACACTCTAAATCAAAACTCTGAGGGAAATCCTTCCTTAGATCCTTTAACAATCAAAAGTAACAAACTTTATGATCCAAAACATGCATAAGTTCTTTCACGTGCTCAATACCGATGCAATCAATCATTTCTTATCTTACCAATCCATATCTTGACAAAACATATCATCATAAATATAGACGTATAATAAAAAAAATTGAATTGTAAATTCAACTGTGTAACTCAATCCTCTTATCTATCAACATTAGCTCATACCTTGAAGAATTTTAGGAATTCATGTATCTTAGCTTATTATTGATTGCCTCTTCATAGATCTTACCATATCCTTCGCTAAAAATCCAACCATACTCATTACCAAACTCAAAATCACAAAAGAACATATCATCTCACTCGAGCTAAATGTATGTACATTCATTTCTCAAGTCTTATCCAATAGTTTTTAACCGATTTGATGAACACGTGACATTATTACCATAACCATAGTAAAATATATTAAACCACATGTCTCTGTACCCAATTCTCAACCTCCTGAAGATACCTCTTTAGCCCTTGCAATTAGAGAAACTATTCGTGTTCTCACCGCTTTCTGAAGGCTACACTACATCCCACATTATCTTTTTCGTTATGACTCTAGCTCTTTTAACTCTATTCGAGAGGTATCTCAGCATCTCCTAAAACTTTCCACATAACCACACTACTCACCAAATAGAAGAAAATCACAACCTTAGATACTCATAAGTCATTGTTACCATACCAAATTTATTTAATCAACAATCCCTATCATATAGTTGCATCCCAATCACTATCCATTACAAACTCTTATTATCATTATGATTTGTTATCCCTTGACATCACTAGACAATCAACTTTTTCATCGACATGACACCTCAACTCAGTTATATCAACCAAATACAAAGGATTAACCTAATTTTATACACGCATTCTTACTAAAATCTTCAATTGCCTTCACGCAGGTATACTCACCAAAGCATTCCTTATCCATAAGCTTGTCATTCCGATATCAATCTACTCCTTTGGAGTTTAAGGTAAAATCACCAGTCCTCCTTTAGAATCCTCAAGATACACTTCACAACCTAAATGCATTAATACCGTACCAAAGATCCACCACTACAATCTTTCTTAAAATTAAAGCTTAACCCAAGCGTCCGAATATCATTATCTAAACATGTCATACAACTGATAACTCCTTAAGTAGTAAGTATTCATACTTGTCAATCGATGTATTAGTTTTCACATACCACTAGTACCACATCGTGAAAGTTCGTTAGATCCATCACTAGAACACATTATACCTGTTGAGAAGATCGTACATCAATAGCTAACACATTTCTATCCATTGAATAGATTCAAAACATTATTAAATTCATTCTTAGATCAGGTCGACAACAAAACTAACACACATCATAACTTTAACCAAGTAAGCATCGATATTATTGTAGTAGTCGTATCATGACCCTTTTTGATATACACTCAATCTATGAAACCATAATAGAGGTTCTGCCCTCAATTGCCTCAACATAATTTCATCATTCACTAAGCAACCCATATTTGTTATGATAACTTTACTAACTGTATTTTCCAAAGTAATGGTGTTCATTATCTAGCCGTCCCTTACGAAACTTCTTGAATGTTGTCACATTGTCAAAGTCATCTAGCTTCACCCCCTCTACCTCCTATTCCTCAAAGTCTGGGGTATATACTTCTTCATCGAAAAGCTAGAAAATGTTGTTCAAGTCATAGGTAGTGCCATTACTGGTAGGACTCAACACGAGACCACCACCACGTTTTCGCATCTCCCCAAAATTAGTATGTCAAAAACTCAGCGCCCAATCACTTTACCATATGCATCTTATTAAACAACTCATGACAATCAACAAGAAAATCATAAGCATCTTCATATTCAGTACCCATGAAGAATGGGGGTTTCAACTTTAAGAACTTAATAAAAAGTTCATCATAGTCACTAGTCATTACATGCCTATAGTGAATCGGGGAAACATATCTATTTTTAAGGACGCATCCTCTCTTGCTGGCATTGGTGTTTCCAATTCTACTACTCTAGTACTAACCATATGTGAAATAGAGTGAAGAATGTCAGATACCAATTTGTATCACCTAGATACCAATTGGATTCAAGTAGTAGCACGAAAAAAAGAAGGAAATAAGTTTTTCCTAAAGTCTTATAGCCTCTCGAGGAAAAGTAAAGGTGTCCCCGTACTATTCAGCAAAACTCTACTAGACCTGTCCTTGTGAGATGAGATCACTGAACCTAAAGCTCTGATACCAAGTTTGTCACGACCCAAAACGAGTAATGAGTGGCACCCACACTTAACTTCCTAGGTGGGCGAACCAATGAATCCAAACCCTAATATATATTACTTGTTAAACTTACGAAATACAAACCATAATGCGAAAGCTCAAAACTTATTAAAGTAACCAATCAAATCAACCTCTAAAGTCTATTACACATTATGACCCAAAACCTGAAAGTCATCACATCAATGACATCTAATCTTCAAATACTAAGTCTAAGAGTATTAAAGACACAAAAATAAATGAATAAAATAGTTTATGTCCAAAAACTAAGGACATCATGACATAACCAAGAGAATCCAACACGAGCTAGAATGAATAGCTCACCTTAGAACCTGATGTGCTGGAGACTGCCTAGAGCTGAGGGCGAGTCGAAGTCACTGGTACACTCGTTGCACTCCACAAAAAAGAAAACAAAGAAAAACACAAGTAGGGCTCAGTACAAGGAACACGTACTGAGTAGGTATCATCGGCCAACCCAAAATAGAAATTAATATACAATGAATAATAGAATAAAATCAACTATGACACTTAGCAGGTGGCAAGCAACAAACAACATGAACAAGTGACAACAACACTAAAGTAAGTACGCAATCAATCACAATATCAACCACACATATGGGGACTCATGCCTCCACACCACGCTCATTTGGGAAATGGGTTCTTTGAGATTGAGTACATTAAGTTAATTTAATATCTTTTTCCTTTAATGTTATCGTGTCGGAACGTCACACTCCGATCCAATTATACCATGTCGGAATGTGACACTCCGATCCAATAATACCGTGTCGGAACGTGACACTCCGATCCAATTATATCGTGTCGGAATGTGACACTCCGATCCGATCCAATAATATTATTAATTTATCATTTATTATCACCACTTTTCAATTCATTAACAGTATTTCATCAAACCTTATTTATTCAAGGCATCACTTCGATAGAGAGGGTTCAAGATTATAAATTTCACGATCTCAGAATTTCAGATCAATCACAAACCACACAACCAAGCTACACAATCAAGTACATAGAGAACTTCGCAATATCATTCAATGCATATCAATCACTATTAAGAGTCTGTTTATCAAATAGAATAAACCATAACCTACCTCCACCGAAGAACCGAAGTCAAACAAATTACTTTTCCAATGCTTTTCCTTTCCTCAATGCTTCCGAACCTTTCCAATCTATCAAGTACATAATTTGTAAGTCAACGAGACTATAAACACTCATATTATTCTATGTCGAGCCTAAACCCAAGAACTCACCTAATTCTATTATCAATTTTCTAAAGTTCAAACCTAAAGGTAGGTCTTAATTCCTCCAATTAACATAACTTTAATAAAATTTAAATAATTAGATACACCTAAAATTTAAGTATCTATCTCAATATATTAAAACTTAATTTATAATAAGATAACTATAGAAAGAATGAAAATCAAGGTTGAGTTCTACCGCCAGGCGCCAGTAGCTTCAACCACGGAAAACCAAAACAAAATATAACACAATTAAAACACCTAGAACCCAATATTCCCAATTTTAACCCATCTTACTCTCTTACTGGTCATAATGTTTGGCCTCAATTTTCCAATCAACCATCACGTGGGTGCATAGAGGAATTTCAATTCACCTCTTTCTTTTCTAACAAATAACATTATAATAATCATAATTCTCATCATAATATTAAAATAATATAAATCCCCTCCCCCAACCATTAATATGTGAAAAGTAATATTGAAGCTTAATTATGCATTACCTCGAGAAGTTTTTATCAAATTCTGACGACGTCAAAGTTGAGTTCTCTCGCACAATAGTTTCCGCCGCACATAAGTTGTATTGGGATAGAAATAATAATAACCTTCCTTTCATTTTATTTAACTTTTATTATCCTAATTGTATACCTAACTAATTATAAAAGTAGTAAAAGTGACCCACTATTAATTTTAATATTATTTTCTTTAATCACTAACTAAATAAATTATTAAAACTACCCATTAATTCTATAATTGTAGTTACGAATTGTACAAAATACCAATTTAGAATCTATCGAAAAATATTTTATGAAGTAAAAAGCTCTTGTACTCAAAATGACCAAACGGGTCGTTACACAAAGTTTAATGCAGATTTAATGGAACAGTAATATTGATGAACAATAATCAATGGAACAATAGAAAAATGGGAAATTCAGGGAATAGAAAATGAGGAAGACAACTAGTTGCTAAGCTAACTTACAACTAAGAGATATATGGCAAAACAAGATAATCCCATTTCATTTTCATCAGTACAATATATATAGGACCACAACCCTAGTTGATTCATAGAGTATGCTTGCAAAAGTGTCCTCACCTACTATTGCTTCTGACAGAGCTATGCCAGCTCATACAAAGATGACTAAAGTGCAATTAAACAAAATATAACACTACTATAATTTCAGGGATTAAAGTGCTAACTAAACAACTTCAGCCACTTTCATTCTGCATCATTCCTCCATCCTTACGAACTTCCTTGTCCTCAAGGAAGAACTCACAACTAAGAGATATATGGCAAAACAAGATAATTCCATTTCATTTTCATCACCACAACCCTAGTTGATTCATAGAGTATGCTTGCAACAGTGTCCTCACCTACTACTGCTTCTGACAGAGCTATGCCAGCTCATACAAAGATGACTAAAGTGCAATTAAACAAAATATAACACTACTATAACTTCAGGGATTAAAGTGCTAACTAAACAACTTCAGCCACTTTCATTCTGCATCATTCCTCCATCCTTACGAACTTCCTTGTCCTCAAGGAAGAACTCTGGGAACCTGATCTTCATAGCCATAAAATCTTCCCATGTAGCTTGCTCTTTGGACATCTCCTTCCACTGAATCAGAACTTGAACCACTGCCTTATTTCCTTTCTTAATCATTCTTCTTCCTTCAATGCTCTGGGGCTCCACACAAAAGGGGCTTGCCATGTCAATGATTGGTGGATGATGGGTAGTGTCTGGTAGTTGATGGCATAACTTCAACTGAGACACACATGTATAGTGGGATGGATGGCGACATGAGCTGGGAGAGATAGCTTGTATGCTACTGTTCCAATCTTTTCTAAGATCTGATAGGGTCCATAAAACTTTGCTGACAGTTTATTGAATGCTTGTTGAGACACAGTCACTTGTCTATAGGGCTAAATCTTCAAATACACCCAATCCCCTACCTTCAATTGCCTATCACTTCTATGTTTGTTAGCCAAAGACTGCATCCTTTGTTGAGCTCTGTGTAGATGGAAATTGAGAAGTTGAGCCTTAAATTCTCTGGTGATCAGACTCTTATCTTCTTCAATATCTTCCCCTGGTAGATATGGAAAATGGATAGGTGGAGCTTGACCATATAGTGCTTCATATGGGGTGGTTTAGCTGACTGGTAGGTGGAATTATACCACCATTCTGCTAGTGGCAAGTATAAAGCCAAGTCATGCTGACTATCTGAGCAATAGCACCTTAAATAAGTCTCCAATGTCCTGTTAAGGACTTCAGTTTGACCATCTGTTTGTGGATGGTAAGCTGAAGATGTGCTCAATGTTACTCCCTGTAATGAAAACAGTTCTTGCCAAAACCTACTAAAAAATATGGGATCCCTATCACTCACAATATTTTCTGGCATGCCATGGAGTTTGAACACCTGGTCCATGAATGTTTGAGCCACAGAAACAGCCGTGTAAGAATGGCTGAGTGCCATAAAATGACCATACTTGGTTAGTCTGTCTACCACCACAAGGATGGTGGTTTTCCCCTTAGACTTTGGAACGCCATCAATGAAGTCCATGCTTATGCAAGACCATGAGGTCTTGGGAATAGCCAAAGGTTGTAAGAGGCCCGGAGTTGCTGAGGCATCATACTTACTTCTTTGACAAACTGAGCACTTCCTAACATATTCATTTACATTTTCTCTGAGATTCTTCCAATAGAAAAGAGTAGCCAGCCTTCTGTAGGTATTCTCCATTCCTGAGTGCCCCCCATTAGTGTTATCATGCCACAGTTGCATGATGTCCTTCCTTAGTTGTGCATCTGCTCCAATAACCAGCTTACCATACTTCCTTAGTTGTTGGTTGGTGTAAGTGTATCCCTTTACTGTTTCACCTTGCTCCTCCAGCTTTTGAATAAGAGATCTAAGCTCTTGGTCTTTGTTCCAAAGTTCCATAATCCTATGAAGCAAAGTGTGATGTGCAGGTGCTACTGAAATCATTAGCAATTCAGTATTCACTTGTCTTGATAGAGAATCGACAGCCTTATTTTCCCTTTCCTTCTTATACTCTATTTCAAAATCAAACTGCATCAATTTTGCTATCCATTTCATCTGAGTCCCAGTATGAAGTTTTTGCTCCAGTAAAAACTTTAGTGCTTTTTGATCTGTTCTGATTAAAAAATGTCTTCCCAGCAGATATTGTGACCACTTAGTCACGGCCATGACTAAAGCTAATAGCTCTTTGTCATGCACAGATAAACCTTGATGCCTTGCCGAGAGCCCCTTGCTCAAATAAGCCAATGGATGTCCATCCTGCATCAATACTGCCCCTATACCGTAGTCACATGCATATGTTTCGACTACAAACATCAATGTACTATTAGGCAAAGCTAGCACAGGAGCACTTACCAGTGCTAATTTCAACTTCTCAACAGCTGCAGTAGCCTTGTCACTCCAATGATACCCCTCATTCTTCAAAAGATCAAGCAACGGCTTGTTAATGACCCCATAACCTTTGATGAACCTCCTATAGTAACCAGTTAATCCAAGAAAACCCCTCAACTCCTTTAGTGTTTTAGGTATTGGCCAATTTTTAACAGCTTCTATCTTTTTTGGATCAGTAGCTACACCCTCAGCAGAGATGAAATGACCTAAGTACTCCACCCTTGTTGCCCCAAAGGAGCATTTAGCCTTCCTCACAAACAACTTATGTTGTACCAGCAAGTTGAAAGTGATTCTCAAATGCTGCAAATGTTCTTCCAAGCTCCTGCTGTAAACCAAAATGTCATCAAAAAATACCAAAATAAACTTCCTTAGGTAATCTTTGAACACATGGTTCATTAACCCTTGTAAACTAGAAGGTGCATTAGTCAGACCAAAGGGCATCACTAAATACTCATAGTGTCCAACATGTGTCCTGAAAGCAGTCTTTTGTACATCTTCCCTTGCCATCCTAATCTGATGATAACCAGACCTAAGATCCAGTTTAGAGTAGATCCGTGAACCACCAAGTTCATCTAACAACTCTTCGATAATGGGGATGGGAAATTTATCTTTGATAGTCATCTTGTTGACTGCCCTATAATCTACACACAACCTCCAAGACCCATCCTTCTTCCTTACCAATACCACTGGTGAAGCATAAGGACTAGAGCTTGGCCGCACAATGCCTTGATCCAACATTTCTTGCACCATCTGATTAAGGACATCTTTCTGTCCTGATGAGTACCTGTAACACCTAGCATTGACTGGATTGCTACCTTGCTGTAAGGGAATCTTGTGGTCAAACACTCCTCTATGAGGTGGCAAGCCCTTGGGATCCTGAAAGAGTATCTGAAACTCCTTAGTTAATTCCAAGATAGGATTAGCACTAGCATCGGCCTGTGGTTCCTCTCGTTGTTCCTGATCAGTTGGCAATACCCTGATCATGAAAAGTTGACAGCCATTTTGGGCTAGCTTGTCCAACTTCTTGGCCTCTATAATTCTAGTTTTCTCTCTAGTACCTTGTATTACCACTTCCTTGCCTTGATACCAGAACCCCAACGTTAACTTCTGGAAGTTGAGTTTGATGTCTCCTAGAGGAAGCAACCACTGAACCCCCAAAATCATATCGCAAGAACCTAGTGACAGCAACAAAAAGTCATCCTGGAATGTGAGCCCTTGCATCATCCAAATGAAGTTTCTACAAACCTCATTAGTCTGTCTATTGCCACCATCAGCTACACTCATAGACTGTGGTTTGATCAATTGTGTAGCTCCCTGCAACTTCTTAATCAGTCTATCATCAATAAAATTATGTGAGCTTCCAGGGTCAACCAATATGTTAAGAGGACCATCCTTAGTATAGCCCATGATTCTAAGTGTATTGAACCCATGGATTCCATTAAGAGCATGTACAGATATTTCACAATTCTGTTCATGTCCCTCCTCCTCTTCATAGTTATCATGATCCTCCTGCACTTCTAACATTTGGTCTTCCTCCCCATCTTCAGCCACCTCTAACAAATATAGTTGTTTGTTAGAGCTGCACCTATGACCAGGCACAAACTTCTCATCACAGAAGAAACACAGACCCTTCTGCCTTTTCTCACTCATCTCAGTAGGTGTGAGCCTTCTTGAAGTCTTCCTGTTCAAACTCACAGATGAGTCCTTAAATGGTTGGCCTTCTCGTTTGCTTCCTGCTCCCTTGGAAAATGAATTATAGTTCCCTGCCCTTGACTGAGAACCCCCTGCAACATATAGAGATGATCTAGTCAACTTCAACTGGGCATTTACCTGAGACTCAGTGTTTCTTGCTAACTGATAAGCTTGTGGTAAAGAATAGGGCCTATGATTCTTAACAGTAAATCCAATCTCAGGTTTCAAACCAGTGATAAAAGCACTGATAGCATACTCAAGGAGAATAACTAATCTGGTCATAATCCTATCAAACTCCTTTTGATACTCAGCAACCATACCAACCTGTTTGACTAGTTTAAGTTCAGACATAGGATCAGTATACTCAGCCCCAAATTTGTCCATTAGCGCATACACATACTCCTCCCAAGCAGGGTAAGGTAAGTGAGATCTACTTTTCAGATAAGCCAGATGCCATTCTATAGCTATATCATCAAAATGAATGGATGCTACCTTAACCTTCTGTTTATAAGCTACTTCATCCATCGAAAAGTATTGTTCCACCTTACACAACCATGCTCTAAGATTAGTTCCATTAAACCTAGGAAATTCCATTTTGGTGAACCTGGTCATTGATTGGTTTCCTGAGCAGTTTCCAGGTGATGCTCCAAATGATACCCCTCCCTGAGGTCCTGCAACATGTGGTCCTTGATTCATCCCTTGTGAAGCATGTCCTTGAGGTGTGGTTGTTTCCATATTAGCTTGAAAAGGAGGCATAGACCCCCACCCCAAAGGATTCATTCCTGGTGATTGTTGCATTCGATAGTTCTGATTCATCCAAGCTACAGGGTTCCCAGATGGAGTACAGATGTCTCCACCACCCTCTGTTACTTCTGCTCTTTTTCCTTTATCTATCATCCTTGCTGCCTCTAGAGATTCCTTCAAGACTGCAAAGGATTTTTCATGATGATCCTCCATTTGAGTTTGCCTAATGGAGACATTAGCCATCTCCAGAGTTATCCTTTCTAACATTGATTTGATCTCAGTCATATCAGTAGCCATGATAACACCCACAAAGCTCAAGACTATGCTCTGATACCAAATAATGCAGATTTAATGGAACAGTAATATTGATGAACAATAATCAATGGAACAGTAGAAAAAGGGGAAATTCAGGGAATAGAAAATGAGGAAGACAACTAGTTGCTAAGCTAACTTACAACTAAGAGATATATGGCAAAACAAGATAATCCCATTTCATTTTCATCAGTACAGTATATATAGGACCACAACCCTAGCTGATTCATAGAGTATGCTTGCAACAGTGTCCTCACCTACTACTGCTTCTGACAGAGCTATGCCAGCTCATACAAAGATGACTAAAGTGCAATTAAACAAAATATAACACTACTATAACTTCAGGGATTAAAGTGCTAACTAAACAACTTCAGCCACTTTCATTCTGCATCAAAGTTCTTTTGCTAACTGTTGGTACGTGTCAGCTTCTGGTATTTAGTGATTCCTCAATCCTAGGTAATCCTTGAACCACCCTTCCTGAACTTGATTTGTGGGACCGCACTGTGGGACTGCACTGGGTGCGTAGTTGTTGTTCGTTGAGTTAATTCTTCATTCTTCGATAGGAAGTTCGCCTTACGAGTTCTATTATATCTCAATTCATTCCTACCTTGTTAGCTCTATTATGCCTCGGATGGCATGGGGGTCAGTTGGTAAATTGTCACGATTCAGACCATCGTGATTAGCACACTAACCCTCTGGTGGGAGAACCATTACTACAACACATCTAAACAACTTAACTAAAACTAGAACAATTAAAGATACGGAAGCAGGTTTAAATGCAGAAATAAACTGGAGTTCCCATAAACTCCAAAAGATCAACAAACCATTACTAAACATTTGCGGAAACAACGCCTAGAACCTGAAAGTCAATGTACGAAAACTCTAAAGTTCAACAAGTCTAAGAAAAGGGGGTACAACCCCAAAACAAAACAAACGAATATCTAAAGTACTAATTTAAGTCCGAAGAAAATGGACTAAGCAAAAGGAGAACTCATGGCAACCTGGAAGAACTGGCTCACCCTTTAATTTTGTCTCGATCACTGATCTCCTAGCTAAGGTCTATCAGTAGCCGCCTGAAGATGCCCTGTAGTCAAAAAAATACGAGTAAGTGCAGTATCAGTACACAACCACAATGTACTGATATGATCACGTGATTATTCCAGTAAGAAAAACATACATAAGCAGTCACAACATAGTAAACATCACATGTACAGAACATATATACACATTGGTTATCATTTCAGGAGCAATGTACAATTAGACATTCTCAATAACAAGTAGATATGACAATTCAATGGTCTTCTCATGGAATTCATGCCCAAATTGTTAGTGTGCCGAAATGTGACACCCGATCCCAATTAGTGTGCCGGAACGTGACACCCGCTCCAATATAAGTGTCGGAATGTGACACCCGATCCATTCAACACAACCACAATCACACTCATATGTACATACTCATAATCATACAATCAAGTGTTGAATCATGACATACATTTGTTCATTCATACTCATTTCATCAGGTTTGATCAACAATGCTTCATTCACATACATACATGCATTACAATGAAGCAATTACCAACATACATCACGCAAAACATGAAATCAAACCATCACCTACCTCGAAACCAAGCTTGAACCCCCCTAAGGCACTTGAATCTTCCCTTTCTGGATTCTTTCCGCTTATTCTAGGTCTACAAACAATTAATATACGCAAGGATCAATAATTTAAGGTCTAATTATCTGGATTATAGCAAACTCAATAACCCAAGACCAACCCATGATCCCAATCCCTAATTTAGGGCTTTTTCCACCATTAACTTCATATCAAAACCTTCCCCAGTAATAACTACCCAAGAATCTAAGTTCTACAGATCGAAAAACCGATTAGAGGAGTAAAATCCTTACCTTTAGTGCTAGAAGAGGTGGAAAACCTTTAAGAAATACCCTGAGTCGTCTCTTAGCTCTCTAGAATGAAACTTGCAGAAAATAACGTTTTTGGGGTTTAATCCCGACTTAAGTCGCGATTGGGACGCTACGGCAGACCCCATCCCGCCACAGCGGCTCCGCCCTGGCGGCTTGCGCGGAGACAAAACGTCGGAATTAGAATTTCAAACCCCCATTTCACAACACACCTTAAACTCATGACATTCAAAAACTACTCGTTCATGCTAAGGTCAGTTTCAGGAGTTTTACTCGCCCGAATTCGATTCCGTAAAGTCGTACAGGTTCCTTAACGTCTTAGTTATCTACTCATGTGATCAAATTCATAATTAGATTTCCTATGCATTACCATATTTCCCTAGACCTCACTGACTCAGATTTCGTCCAAATCTGAACTATGCTAGGAATTTTCAAGTCACTACTCAAGTTTTTTGTCCCAAATTCTTTTTCCATTAGCTTTTCCATAACGACGAAATCAGGTCGTTACCTAAATTTAGTGGTTTTAGAAGACCACTACCCTTCAAAAAATCAGTGGAAATCTTTGTGAATGGGTAATTAAATATCTCCTATTGGATAACAACAATTAGAACTAGAGAAAACTTAAAGTTTGAAGATTTATGCGTACGATTTGGACAAGAAGTTCTCCAATAAATGCTAATAATAGGATATGTTGTAAGTTTTCACCATTGTTAGCTTTCACTAACAGGAGTGGAATTGGATAGTTCTCTTCATCAAATCATAGACCATCTTCAACCCAATACTAAATTTTACGCCAAATTCTTATTTAATGTAAAATTAGGTGTTTTGGAGCTCCAACCCAACACCAAACTTTACATCCTTTTGGTGTGTGAATAGTGTTACACCAAATTTGGTGTAACACTATTCATCACAGTAATTCACTTTATTGAATGTTTTAATATTATTTTATTATACAAAACTTTTAATTAAACTTATATAAATTATATGTTTTAATTAAATTTCTTGTATAATTAATTATTTTTTATGTAATATTTATATAATATTAATTTTAGATATAAAAGTTAGCTTTTTTTATAAATTAATTTTTTTATATATGACTTTTAAAAAAAAAAATTATGTTAATTCTATTATAAATTATAATTGAATATAACTATAATTAATCTTCACAAAAATTAAAAATGCAAACATATAAATTATTAAACAAATAATACAATGTACTTAAAAATAACCGAAAATAATAAACATCCAACAAAGTAGTAATTGACATACATCAAAATTGAAATATAAAATACATAGTAATTTTAAAAAGTACAACAGAACATAATTTTAAAAAATTAGAACAATAACTTAATAATCTGATAGATTCTTTCCAAATCTACCCATACTATTAAAATATGGATTGTATTGGGTCAAAAATTGTTGTGGGACTTCTTTTTTCCATTATTCGAATTTGTTATTTACGAACAAATTCACGAACATTTGGATCATCAAAACCATCCAAATTCATTAACATAATTTTATTTTCTTCTTTAAATTCTTTCAATTTCAAAGCTCTATCTTTCAACTCCCTGTCTAGCTTCTTTTCTGATGCCAACATCTCAACAAGCTGATCATTTTGTAATTGACACTTTTTGAAGCAGATGAAAACCCTTCATCGACTTTTCTCTTCATTTTGGCTTTTTTCACCCCACTAGGTCGTTGTGATGATGTAGAATTACCTGTAATATCCTCATTTATATTAAACGACTATAAAAGAAAATAATATGAACTATTTATGGTGAATGTTTTAGAAAGAATTTTTTTTATGAAATAAGAAAATATAAATGAAATAAGAAATAATAATATAATAATGAAGAGAGAGAAAAATATTTCTTTTTGGTGAAAAATTTGGTGCAGTGGATTGGAGTTGATTTACACTAAAATAATGTTGACACCAAATTTGATGTAAAATTTGGTGTTTGGGTTGGAGATGCCCTTAAGCTTTAGACACACGTATTGCATCTTCCATTTAAGAATTTGATATAAATATTTGATGCTATAAAATTATTATAAGATGTTGGTTGTCAGTTACTCTTGAGAGTTATAGTATATTTTTGGAGTCCCTTAATTTATTCCTTGTGGTATTGTACTGGAGAATGATTTATTTGTTGCATGTACATTGCAAGATTTTCCTAGTAATTCTAACATTGTAATATATTCAGCTAATTTTTTATCTGACTTATTTGATACTCAAATGAGATGGGTAATAAGAATGAGATATCAAGATGACTAAAATTTCAGAATTCTCTCCTTTTGCATGACTATAATTAAAATGGAGAGCTTTCATTCCAAGTTTTCTTATTTGGTTCATACACTAGCAGCTAAAAATGCTCTCATCTGGATATCATCTCGGCTACATTTATAGTTCTTATTAAATCTTTCGTGTTATATATTTTTGGATTTAGGTTTCCCGCTCAGACTCCTTGATTATTTATTTGAACAAGAATTTTCAGGTACAGAAGCAAGCTCGGTCATATTACAATTATTCCACAGAATTGTCTTTCTGTTCTAAATTTGAATCATCAAACCTATGGAGATTACACATTTTTGTAATTTTTGTAATTTTATTTATCCTTGAAGAGAATTGCATGTTTTTGGTCCTTATCTAGAGAAATACTAGGGAATCTTGCTGCACAATTTAAGTACCCAACCTCTTATTACTTCCACTTCTCAAGTCACTCGTTTGGAAGTTGCAATTTGGCAAAGAGGACTCTCTCGTGCTTCCATTCCTTCTTATTGTACTTCTAGCTTAGCTCAACCCAACTCGGATAGCAAGAAGTGGGTCAACACCAACTGCACAACACTGAATACTTTCATGCAATAAAAAAAATAGTAAAAATTTGTTGATTTGCCGTATCTGTTTTCCTGAAATGTGGCTTCTCTTCGCGTAAAAGCTTCCCTAGGTTCTTGCAATGATGGTTAACGACTCAGGGATAATTGAGTGTATATTTCTTGCAACAATTTTTTTACTTCTTTGTTATTTTTTTAACCAAGATCTTAATACTCTTTGTGATACCTTGTCATACCATTATACCACCTCTCCCCTGTGATGTTTTTTTCATATAGCTTTTTTTTTTGGTTCAGCTGACAATGGAAAATGACAATACAGACATATGGTAGATATGCAACAACTCTTGAAACGAATGATGAATTGCATGAAGTGCAGGTTGTTGATAAATGTAAAGCATCAGAAAGTAAAGAAAAATTAAAAATATCTAAACTTGTGAGGATGTCAGGTTGTACAGGTACCTTCATATTTCGATAAATAATTAAACCATGTACTTCTTTACACTTGTCTTTAAATATCTCTATAATGATTGTTTACATTTTCTACACGTGTCTTCAACTAATGATGTACCAACTGCTTTGAGGAACAAGAAGAACTACCAAGTTCCATGGTAGGATTCAGGGTGATAAAATTACACCATAAAATATTTAAAATGAACTATAATGTTCCATATTTTTGGCTTCTTCGACTCTAATAGCTTCTTAGATGACTATAATAGAATGAGCACTACTAAAGAACTGCCAAAAAGCGACGGACTGCGTCGTTTTTTGGCCAAAAGCGACGCAGTTAATCTCATCGCTTTTTGGCTCGACGCTTTTCCAAAAGCGACGAACTGCGTCGCTTTTGGTTTTATTTTTAAAAAAATTGAAGAATGCGACGCAGTCCGTCGTTTTTTTTAATTTTAAAAAAGAGACGAAGACCGTTGCTTTAATTAATTTTTAATTTTTTTAGAATCTTGAAAGCGATGGACAATGAGACACCGTCCGTCGCTTTTTTGGAAATAAAATTTTGAAAAATCCAAAAAATCGACGAACTAAAGGACCTTGTTCGTTGCTTTTCTGGGTTTTTTTAATAAAAAGTAACGGACTAAAGGACCCTGTCCGTCGCTTTTCTGGGTTTTTAAAAAAATAAAATCCAGAAAAGCGACGGACAAAACCACTCTGTCCATCGCTTTTTCTGCAATTTTTTTGACAGCAGAAACTGCCCACCTGCAAAAGCAATTCAATTCAGCCCCAATCAAAGACAAAACATTATAAAGAAGCTACAGAAAATATAAAACAACAAACTTAAATTAACATTCAAAAATATATAAATCACAATTTAAATACTTATAAAGTCTTTCAAAATTTGTTTCAAAATTACAAAAATATCGTTTCAAAATTACAAATAGTTCATAAAGACTATATTTTATCAAGATTTCTTAACCTCAACCTAATAATTAGTTCATAAATTCTATAAATCAAGATTCCTAAATTTCACAACCTAAAGTTTAAAATCCTATAATAATTCAAGATTTCTAAAATTCACAACTTAAAGTTCTAAAACTTCACAATAATTCAAGATTTCAAAAATTCACAACTTAAAGTTCTAAAACTTCACAATAATTCAAGATTTGTAAAGTTCACAACCTAAAGTTTTAAAATCCTACAATAATTCAAGATTTCTAAAATTCACAACCTAAAGCTCTAAAATCCTACAAAAATTCAAGTGCTCTAAAGTTCACAACTTAAATTTCTAAAATCCTACAAAAAATCAAGTTCTCTAAAATTCACAACTTAAAGTTCTGAAATTCTAAAATAATTCAAGATTACTAACGTTTCACAACCTAAAGTTCTAAAATCCTACAAAAATTCAAGTTCTCTAAAGTTCACAACTTAAATTTCTAAAATCCTACAATAATTCAAGATTTCTAACGTTCATAACCGTATAAAGTTCTAAAATCCTACAAAAATTCAAGTTCTCTAAAGTTCACAAACTTAAGTTCTAAAATCTTACAATAATTCATGGTTTTTAAAGTTCACAACCTAAAGTTCTAAAATCCTACAATAATTCAAGTTTCTAAAGTTCATAACGTAAAGTTCTAAAATCCTACAAAAATTCAAGTTCTCTAAAATTCACAACTTAATGTTCTAAAATTCTAAAATAATTCAATATTTCTAACGTTTCACAACCTAAAATTTGTACAAAAATTCAAGTTATCTAAAGTTCACAACTTAAAGTTCTAAAATCCTACAATAATTAAAGATTTCTAATACTCACAACCTTCTAAAGTTCTAAAATCCTACAAAAATTCAAGTTCTCTAAAGTTCACAAATTTAAGTTCTAAAATTCTACAATAATTCAAGATTTCTAAAGTTCACAACCTAAAGTTCTAAAATCCTACAATAATTCAAGTTTTCTAAAGTTCACAACTTAAAGTTCTAAAATCCTACAAAAATTCAAGTTTTCTAAAACTCACAACTTAAAGTTCTAAAATTCTACAATAATTCAAGATTTCTAACGTTTCATCACCTAAAGTTCCTACTAAAATTCAAGTTCTCTAAAGTTCACATCTTAAAGTTCTAAAATCCTACAAAAATTGAAGTTCTCAAAAGTTCACAACTTAAAGTTCTAAAATCCTACAATAATTCCAAATTTCTAACGCTCACAACTAGGGCTGGGCATTCGGTAATTCGGTTCGGTTTCATTTTTTTCTTCTTTTTTTTCGGTTTTCGGTTTTTGTATCATGTGTACCGAGCATCGAACAAATTATTTCAATTCGGTTCAATTTTAATATTTCGGTTTATATTATTTTGGTTCGATTTTTATTAGTTCAGTTTTTGTTGTGGTCGCCGGTTGTTGCTATGGTCGCCGATTGTTACTCTTGGAGTGCTACTCCGCTGTCGGCTGGTAGCTACTGCTGGTCGGCTGGCAGCTGCTGCTGGTCGGCCGGTCGCTGGTCGACGCGACGCCGCCGAAAGTGGAAAGTGGGAAAGCGTTAAGATCAGTGAAACGCGAAAGCAGCGCTGGACAGTTGAAGAAAATTAGGTAAATCTAAAATGTGAAAAGTGTGGTCACTACTCACTGACCTAATTCAATTGTGCATATAATATTTCTTATTAAATAATTAATATTAATAATTAATATAATATTAATATATATTATAATTATAATATAATAGATTTTGATAAACCGAAATATCGAATAATACAAAAGTTACATACGAAAACAGAACCAAAATATCGAAAAATACAAAAAATTATACCAAATACTGAATCGAAAACCGAAATATCGAAAAAATTCGGTTTGGTCCAGTATTTATGCCCAGCCCTACTCACAACCTTATAAAGTCTAAAATCCTACAAAAATTCAAGTTCTCTAAAGTTCACAACTTTAAGTTCTAAAATCCTACAATAATTTTAGATTTCTAAAGTTTACAATCTAAGGTTCTAAAATCCTACAATAATTCAAGTTCTCTAAAGTTCACAACTTAAAGTTCTAAAATCCTACAAAAATTCAAGTTCTCTAAAATTCACAACTTAAAGTTCTAAAATTCTACAATAATTCAAGATTTTTAACGTTTCACAACCTAAAATTCTAAAATCCTACAAAAATTCAAGTTCTCTAAAGTTCACAACTTAAAGTTCTAAAATCCTACAATAATTCAAGATTTCTAACGTTTACAACCTTATAAAGTTCTAAAATCCTACAAAAAGTCAAGTTCTCTAAAGTTGAAAACTTTAAGTTCTAAAATATTACAATAATTCAAGATTTCTAAAGTTCACAACCTAAAGTTCTAAATTCCTATAATAATTCAAGATTTCTAAAGTTCACAACCTAATTAAAGTTCTAAAATCCTACAAAAATTCAAGTTCTAATTAAATTCAATAGTTCAAATCCAATTTCTAAAATTAGTTATATATAAACACCTAATCCAAGAATTAATTAGTTATATTCAAGTTCAAGTTCAAGTTCAAGTTCTAAATTCAAGTGTATATCTAGTTATATATAAACTTCTAATCCAACATTAGTTATATATTCAAGTTCTAATTCAAGAAAAACCTCATCGATCAATATATATTCATGACATTCAAACATTTATCACTATATAGTCATGACATTCAAACATTCATCATCTACACTTCAATTATTAATCTCTAACTTCAAAGTAACACTTTACTAACTAACAATATATCAATCAAACTTTAAAAAAAAATCTCAATTCACAATCAATTTACATATTTTCAAGTTCAAACTAGTCCTAAAATCAAAAAATCCTAATTCATTCACTAATTACAATACCCAATTTAAAAGAAAACCCTAAAATAAAAAATCTTCAATTCTCTACCTAACTAACAATAATCAAATCAAATTATCAATACACAACCCAACAAACTAAAACAATAATATACTAACTAACAAACCAATTATAATTACTAGAATTAAAAAAAAAAAACTAAAATCAAATTCTTACCTTAACAACGACGGATATCGAGTGGCGGCGACGGGCAATGCGACAGTGGCGAAGGCAGCAACCCAGCAACGGCGGCGGTGGAGGCAAGGATTGGATGGAATCTTCTAGAGAGAAGGAAGAGAATAAGAGAGAAGAGAGAAGAGAAAAGAGAGAAGAGAGAGAGAGAGAGAGAAGAAAATGAGTAAACCTCTATCTGCCTCAAAGATATTTTAAGAAAAGCGACGGACAGCGTCTCTTTGTCCGTCGCTTTTAAAAAAATATTTGACCAGCATTTTGACCAAAAAGCGACGGACTAAGAGACGTTGTCCTTCGCTTTTTAAAAATGTTTGACTAGATATTTTGACCAAAAAACGTCGGACTAAGAGATGTCGTCCGTCGCTTTTTAAAAAAATAATTAATAAAATAAAACAAATTAAAAGCGACGGACGGCGTGGTTATTTTTAAATTTTTAAATAATTATTTTAAATAAAAAGCGACGGACATCGTCTCAACCTATATTAAGTAATTAATTATTAATTATATACTCCTTCTGTCCCTAATTATTTGTCCACTTTTGAATTGATACACTTATTAAAAAAATAATTATTGACATAGTGAGTTTACCATTTTACCCCTATTAATTATAAAGTGGATGAATTAAAAACTTTAGGTTTTCAAGAAGTTCTACATTTTTCAAAGTAATTAATTGTAGGTATAATAGGTAAAATAAATTGTTATTTCTTGATTTGTCAAAATGGACAAGTAATAAGGGACAACTAAAAAGAAAAAGTGACAAAGTAATTAGGGACATAGGGAGTATATGTTTGGCGCAAAAATCCGTGAAAAAATGCGACGGACTAAGAGATGCCGTCCGTCGCTTCTTGTAAAATAATTTTAAAAATAATTATTTTTATTAAAAAGTGACGAACAGGGTGGTAATTGGCGTCGCTTTCAGAGCGACATCGTCCGTCGCTTTTCGTTCCGTCGTTTTTTAGCAATTTTCTAGTAGTGGAGGGCTCTCATCTGAGCATGTCGCATTGAATTGGTAGCTCAACAGAGGTGCTCAAAATAAACAATATATCTATGTGAAGTGCTCTTTTGAATTTCTACAAGAGAAAATATGATAATGTCATAATGTGTGATAGCTAATTAGTTCATAGCACTACCGAGAGTTGTATAGCGCATCATGGACTATTTGAATCTCCTTCCATAGTTGAATTGTTTTTGCTGAAATGTAATGCTTCCTATTAGTTACATAGTAAAATTACAATGACTGATTTCAGAAATTTGCGCTAGCCACCATCTCAATTGACTGCATAGAATTGAAATTTTAATTGTTATTCATGTCTTTAGTATGTACTGGTTATGCCACCATTTGGTAACCTATTATCTGCTGCAAAATATAGTTAATAATTGTTTATGTTGCTACACCCTCCCTCTGTTCTTCGAGTATATTCTAATCTTGATGTTTCCCTGTTCCATTTGTTAGGTGTATTCCGTTGCTATCGGTTTTGGTTTCGAAAGTCACCGTCAGTTCAAGATTGAATAAAGAATGCAGAGATTTTATTAATTTAATGACAAGATCTTGGAACACCAGGTGCTATGTTTTCAGGATACTTTTGATTTTCTTAATCACTGCGCCTTCTCATCTTTACCAATGAATCAACTGGTCTATTAAGAAAGTCATCCATTATTAAATTAACAGTTAATTAATTATCTTTTCTACCGAAGAAAATGTTGGGTTCCAAAATGATTATAACGTTATATGGAAACTTATAATTGCAAATCATATGGTATATAAATTAGATGACAAAAACTTATACTAAAAATCAAAATATTATTATATGGAATTTGGCCAATTAACCTACATATTATAAACTAATAAAAAAGTATTAAAATTATAGAGAAAAAATCTCTCCATAAATAAAAGTCGCTAAACGACTACATTGTTGATATTATTGTGTTCTTGGTATGAGAAGAGTAGTCTTCAATTTATAGATCTCCTAACTTTTTCTCTAAGGAAAGAATAAATCAAATATGAAAGAAAAATAATATATTTTCCTTTCATGGAAAGTAAAATATTTATGGTAATGTTTTGTCTTTTCTTTTAAAAAAAAAAAACTTCAAATAAGGTAAGAAAATCAGGGCAAAACCTAACAAATCTCCCCTTTTTGTTGAATTTTCTTGACAAAACTTGATTCGTCTTCTTCAATTGCATGATAATCTTTGTTCTTCACATAGTCTTCATCACTGCTGCTTGTCATGGTTAAAAATAAATTTTAAAATATATGGGTTAAAAATAGATTAAAATTATTTTGTTTTTATTTTTAAAATTACAGCAACAGAAATGTTAAAAATATGGTTTAAAAATTCTTCTCTACATGTAGCTAGGGGTGTGCACTATTCGGATTAAATCGAATAACCAAACCAAACCAAACTAAATTTTATTTGGATTGATTGTTTGGTTTTTCGGATTGATTTTTGATTAATAAATTACTTTGTTTGGTTTTTTGGTTTGGTTTCGAATTTTAAAAAAATAAAACCAAAAAAATCGAATTATATAATATATATATTAACCATTTTTGTCCCTTTTTAGTTATTGCCTTTCATAATGATTACATTTATATTTTATGTTTGAAAATCTATAATAGGTATACTTATACATATTGTGTTTTAAGTTTTACTTATGATTTATATTAGAAAGTATATTTAAGGGATTAAATATTATTCTTTTGGTTATGTTATTAATTATTGACATGACTGAATAACCAAATCGAAAAAAGCCGAACCGAATAGAGGAAAATTAAACCAAATCAAATTTATTTTGGATCGGATTGGGTTACACTTTTATAGGATAAAAAACCGAAAAATTCAAACTGAATAGTGCAAAACCAAACCGAAAAACCAAATTGATTACAAATTCATTTGACACCATCTTGAGCATGTCTTCAACCTCATTGAACCATAGGACCGTCGGGCCATGGGATCGTTGGACCATGTGCTCTGACACCACTTGTTGGGTTCGAAAATGATTAGAGAGTCATGCGGAAGATTACAATTGCAAATCATATGGTGTATAAATCAGATGACAAAAACTTATACTAAAATCAAATATTATTATATGGAATTTGGCCAAATGTCCTACATATTAAAAACTAATAAAAAACATTAAAATTATAGAGAAAAAATCTTCCCATAAATAAAAGTCTCTAAACGACTACATTGTTGATATTATTGTGTTCTTGGTATGAGAAGAGGGGTCTTCAATTTATAGATCTCCTAATTTTTTCTCTAAGGAAAGAATAAATCAAATATGAAAGAAAAATATATTTTTCCTTTCATGAAAAGTAAAACATTTATGATAATGTTTTGTCTTTTCTTTTAGGAAAAAATAAACTTCAAATAAAGTAAGAAAATCAGGGTAAAATCCTAACAAATCTCCTCTTTTGGCTAGATTTTCTTGACAAAACTTGATCCGCTTCTTAAATTGCATGATAATCTTTGTTCTTCACATAGTCTTCATCACTGCTGCTTGTCATGGTTAAAAATAAAGTTTAATTTTATTTTATTTTAAAAAAAATTGAAGCAACATGAATGTTGAAAATATGATTTAAAATTTTTTCTTCACATGTAGCTAGACAAAAATCTTCATTATCATCAAATTAATTACAAATTGATTTGAAACCATCTTGAGTTTGTCTTCAACCTCATTGAACCATAGGACCATCGGACCATGGGATCGTTGGACCATGTACTCTGATACAACTTGATGGGTTCGAAAATGATAAGATCATCATGCGAAAGAATAGAATTGCAAATCATATGGTGTATAAATCAGATGACAAAAACTTATACTAAAAATTAAAATATTATTATATGGAATTTGGCCAATTGGTCTACATATTAAAAACTAATAAGAAAAAACTTTAAAATTGTAGAGAAAAAATCTCCTCATTAACAAAAGTCTCTAAACGACTACATTGTTGATATTATTGTGTCCTTAGTATGAGAAGAGAGATATTCAATTTATAGATCTCATAACTTTTTCTCTAGGGAAAGAATAAACCAAATATGGAAGAAAATATATTTAACCTTTCATGAAAAATAAAATTATTTATGGTAATATTTTGTCATTTCTTTTAGGAAAAAAAAACTTCAAATAAGGTAAGAATATCAGGGTAAAACCCAATAAATATCTCCTTTTGGCTGAATTTTCTTGACAAAACTTGATCTGTCTTCTTCAATTGCATGATAATCTTTGTTTATCATACAGTCTTAATCACTACTGCTTGCCATGGTTTAAAAAAAGTTTAAAATATATGGGTTAAAAATATTTTGTTTGTATTTTTAAAATTCTAACAACAGGAATATTGAAAATATGGTTTTAAAATTCTTCTCCACATGTAGCTAGACAAAAATTTTCATTATCATCAAATTGATTACAAATTGATTTGAAACAATCTTGAGCCTGTCTTCAACTTTATTGAACCATAGGGCCATCAGATCATAAGATCGTTGGCCCATGTGCTCTGATATCACTTGTTGGTTTCAAAAATGATTAGAGCGTCATGCGCGAGCTTGCAATTGCAAATCATGTATAAATCAGATGACAAAAATTTATACTAAAAATCAAAATATTATTATATGGAATTTGGCAAATTGGCCTACATATTAAAAACTAATTAAAACATTAAAATTGTACAGAAAAAATCTTCTCACAAACAAAAGACTCTAAACGACTACATTGTTGATATTATTGTGTTCTTGGTATGAGAAGAGGGGTCTTCAATTTATAGATCTCATAATATTCTTCTCTAAGGAAAGAATAAACCAAATATGAAAGAAAATATATTTTTCCTTTCATGAAAAATAAAAACATTTATGGTAATGTTTTGTCTTTTCTTTTATGAAAAAATAAACTTCAAATAAGGTAAGAAAATTAGGGCAAAACCCTAGCAAATCTCCCCTTTTGGTTAGATTTTCTTAACAAAACTTGATCCGCCTTCTCCAATTGCATGATAATCTTTGTTCTTCACACAATCTTCATCAATGCTGCTTGTCATGGTTTAAAAAAAAAATTAAAATACATGGGTTAAAAATATTTTGTTTTTACTTTTAAAATTGCAGCAACAGGAATGTTAAAAATATGGTTTAAATATTTATCAACACATGTAGCTAGACAAAAATCTTCATTATCACCAAATTGATTTGAAATCATCTTGAGCATGTCTTCAACCTCATTGAACCATAGGACCATCGGATCATGGGATCGTTGGCCCATGTGCTCTGATACCACTTGTTGGGTTCGAAAATAATTAGAGCGTCATGCGCAAGCTTGCAATTGCAAATCGTGTATAAATCAAATAACAAAAAGTTATACTAAAAATTAAAATATTATTATATAAAATTTGGTCAATAGGCCTACATATTAAAACTAATAAAAAACATTAAAATTGTAGAGAAAAAACTCTCCCCATAAACAACAAGCTCTAAATGACTACATTGTTGTTATTATTGTGTTTTTGGTATGAGAAGAGGGGTATTTAATTTATAGATCTCCTAACTTTTTCTCTAAGGAAAGAATAAACCAAATATGAAAGAAAAATATATATATATATTTTTTGGTTTCACACCCATAAAAAGGAAAGAAAAACTTAATAAAAAGTAAAAGTATTTATGGTAATGATTTGCCTTTTCTTTTAGGAAAAAATAAACTTTGAAGAAAATCAAGGCAAAATCCTAACAGAAAATGATTCATAATCAAAATTAATTGAAACACACTCTATAAATTTATGATACTGGATATATAAGGAGACGGAGAGTCTCATTTATGTATTAGTAAATCACATTAATAACGTAATATTTAATATTTTACTTTATCTCTTTCCCTGATTTTGGTTCTGTCACCAGATGGTGTCAAAGAAGTGTGAGAATTTTATGTAAGTATGAATTTTCATACAGTGATTGGACATATTGATTTCACTCTGAAATGAAGAGATTTTGTCGTAGAAAAGAATGACACATTTTTCAAATTTCAAAAGGGATGTATTCATTGTAGCAACGACAGAGCGTACAACTTGGACCTAATTGTATGAAAATAAAAGACCTTTCCTAGCTCCTACCCCATAGGCCAAAAAACACAAAAAATTTAAATTTTATTTATTATATTATATAACGAAGAGTATGGATATGGAACATCAAATTCAAGTGGCAAGATCCAAATCCAAATATTTGGAAACTATGTGCACAACGGAAGCATATCAGAATCTTACTGCTTACATGAATAATAGATAACCAATAAAGTTTATGCTAGAACACATAAACTTGTTGAAATTTAATTCAAGAATTACCTCTTGAAGTGTGAGCAGATACCTTCAAGTGAATCCCCAAATTAGATTGATCTTCAAACAAATCCACAAGATAGACGGCAGCTATGATTTTCTACAGTGATCCAAGTTCACATCCGAACTCTCTCAATACATGGGTGGACAAGTATGAATAGAAAACTAATCAATCTTTTTCTAGGTTAGGAGAATCCCTACTTATAGAGATTTCTTTCAATCCAAAAAGGAGAACAAAGCTCAGTCTATTTTTTTTTCTAAAAAAAAACACGCTTGTTTTCTTTTAAAACCAAACTCACACCTGATTTTTCTTCTCTCCTTAGAAATAGGATTTTGAATTCTAGCTAAATATGGGCACTGTAGGAACCACAAAATTAATTACTGAGGCTTCCTATTATGGAAATAATTTATTTGAATTATTCTTACCATAATAAATTACAAATCATTCCATTAGAAATTCATAATTGCACTCCTCTATTTATATTTCGAAATTCCCCATTAAACACTTATGTAATTCTCCATGTTAAGATTACAGATACTAATCAATAAATTAAATTACTGACGAATTTAATTCAATGATTAATTTCCTTTAGAGCACTACTTAACTTATTTCATGTGTCAGATTCATAAATCCACTTGCAAGGTTTGAAACGATGAAAACTTATAAGTTTCTCAATAGGGCATATCAATCAATCTCTATAACGAGACATGAATTTCATCAACTAACTTATTTTTTCACCAATATATATTATTATCATCCAATCTACCAAGCATATTGATCCATCTCAGAAATTCACCTTTTAATAAATCAAAACGATAATTAATATATACATATCATAATAGTTATATCAGGATTGAGAATATAAGTAGATTTAATAGTTTAGAGAATATGTTTTTGTCAGTCAGTCTAAAACAATTATCTCTACTCGGTCCCGTTCAATACATACAAAATGTACTAGCACAAGATGTTGGAACTATACCATTTTCATAATCAAGATAAATTACATATAACATTGTGCTACAATCGTACCGATGATATGTCCAATTTCCATTCTAGATTGTGAACAAAAACTTTATATTTATAAGAACCGATGATTTAATCCTTTGTGTATAAACAAAAACTCTACACACTAAATCATCTACTTTATAAGTAAACAGACACCATAAACGAATATATGATCTATTAAAACTGAATAAATATTTATTCTATAATAAATATTATATCGTAACATATGGTTAATAGTATATATCCCAACAATCTTCCACTTAGACTTTTAACCATCACAATTTGTTATAATGTACTATATCTAAATGCATGGTTAATAGTATATACCCTAACAATCTCCCACTTAGATATTTAATATTGAAAATTGTTAGAATACTATGTCTAAACACATGATTAATAGTATTTAATCTAACAATCTCCCACTTAGACTCTTAACTATGCATTTACAACATTCACAAGCATTCCTTTATTTCTTATCAAAAGAAATTTACCAAGTTATTTTCTCATGCAATTTTGTCTAGTAGTGCTTCGTTGTAACAAATCAATTTTGTACTAGATCTTGAGAGAGCTTCTAATGAAACCTTCCACCAATGTACTTCTTTTCGGGAAATCTATCATAAAAGTTCTCTCAAGCGTACAAAACAAATCAATCTTCGCTATGATTCTCCCACTATGACTAACCACTACTACATAATCACACTTTCATGATCTTGAGTCTTAATATTTTCTTAAAAAATTTTCGATATTGAAATATTAACAATTTTTCATGTAGTGTTCTTTAATTTGCTCAACATCACTTCCACTATTTGAGGTAATAGTTTTCTTATGTCTAGTAACGTTTCTCCCACTACTTAAATGCAATGGAACATCATTTCTGACATACCGATTAGATGTTTTTGACCGTCTGAATTTACAATTGACTTATTTGTTATTTCTTTGTTCAATTCCTGTAAAACTAGTTTACTTCTAGGAACATGGTTTACTAAATGATCCTTTTCTAGAAATCAAATAGTTATGTGAACAATTGCCTTATTTTCTTTTGGGACACTATAATAAACCTTCTTTCATTCTTTAGGATATCCAATTAACACACACATTCCATTCTTAATTCCAATTTTCTTATTCTCCCACTCAGTACATGTACTGGACAATCTTATATCTGAACATGTCACATATTAGACTTACGTTCTATAGTTGTTCAAGGTACTGATTTGAAAGAAATTGAATTCAGAATGTGATATGTAGTTATTAGAACCTATCCCAAATAAACAAAATAACTAATAATAAGTCAATAATTAATCTTATCATCTTCATAAGAGTCTACTTCTTTTCTCTTCTACACCAATCTATTAAAAGTGTCTAGTGTAGAAAATTGAAATGCAATTATTCTATAAGATATATGACTTATGAGCTCTGCAGAGAGGTTTACGTCATTACAATCAGATTGCAGTGACTTTATATATTTTTCATGATGCTATTTTCATGTGTCTTAAATATTTTGAGCTTATTGTCACACCCCTTTTTGCGCACGGCGGAAATGTTTTTCCAATTAAAGTGACGGTGTTGATTTAGGGATTATTTTTTTATTTTCGGAGTCGCCACTTGAAATTGAGTTATGGTGTTTCAAGCTACCTTTTGTTTTTAATCCCTAATCAAAAGGAAATGACTCTTTATTATGGTTTGTGCACTAGAAATTCGGGTAAAGAATTCTGTTGATCGAGGGGAAGGTATTAGGCATCCCTCGAGTCCCGTGGTTCTAGCATGGACGCTTTTGTTGACTTATATTTATCTTAATATATTTTTTGGATAATTTTGGGTCTACATGCCATGATTTGCTTATTTTTTCAATTGTTGAATTTTTATTAGTCTCAACTATATGCGTAACCGCATTCTTGACATTTAGAGACATAACTGTCTTCTTTGCATCACACTTAATAACCTTATTTTTTTTATAAGTCTCTACTTTAAATTAATAAAAAATAATTACATTAGTGGACAAGGTGCATCACCGCATCCTTGAATTTCTTTTAATTGTCTCAAAAAAAGATGCGCAACCGCATTCTTAATCGAAACAAATATTTTTAATGTGTCATACATCTATCCTAATGCTTACCTATTGCTAGAAAGCTTAAGTGTATTATTAGTGACTAAATTATTTTTATACTATTTATATTCATGAATACTATTTAAATAATAAAATCTAAAATCTTAAACAAATAAAAGTTATTTCATATTCGAATTTGATATGGACACATTTACATTTTAAGTATATTTACAAGATATGACAAATGTCATTAAAAATAGAAATATAAATGTGTAACTCTTCATCTCTTAATTTTTCTAAAATAAACATCTTTAATTTTAGTTAATTTGACTATACAAACTATTAGAATATAATTCTTTCAGGCATGGGGTTAATTTTGATTTGATACAAGAGGTACATAATTGATAGTAGCCTACGATACAAATGAAAGATAACGTAGAATAAAACAAATGGGCAATGTTTCAATATTAGTGTCAAAATTAAACACACATAAAATTTAAGCAACTTCATGATATTAGAATCACATAATCAAATTATACAATGAAGATTAAATGGTACCTCTTGCGAAAATTCAATTTACGAAAAGGAAACAATCTTAATAAGGATCCGCGAACTTGAAACCACGAAAGCAAACCTCAACTCAACCTCTAAGTGTGGGGTTGGAAGGAATTTAAAAACGTTTTGATATTTTTTCTATACGTACAAGTGTCTTTTGGTATGAATGTATGGTGTATTCTTTCTTCTTCTTTTTTCTACTCGCGTGAATTCTTTTTGGGTTCTGGGATTTTTTTTGTTTTTCTTTTTTCTCGCGCCTGCTGATGAGTTGATTTGTTTTGGTATTGTATGTGGGAATTGTTGGATGATTTTTTTTACTTCTTTTTCTATGTTTTCTCTGTACGTTTTTTTTTTTTTTGGATAGTAGGATTTTTTTTGGGCAGAATGTAGGTGTGTGTTGCTGATTGTTTTTTCCTTTTTTCTTTCTTTCCTTTGGTGTTGTGCGTCTGTGTGTGTTTATAGTAGTGTAGGTGTAGTGGTGTCTATAATGTGTAAGTGTAGTGGTGTGAAGTGGGGTGATACGGTGAAGTGGGGCTGAGAGTAATAGAGGTGGATTGGGGTAGTGGGAAGATGTGAGGGAGTGTTAAGTTATTGTTTCTTTTTAATATTATAATATAAGAAATGCTAGCTTATTTATTAAATAAAATAAAAATAAAACATATCTTTTTTATTATTTTCAAATATTTTAAAATAAACTTATTAAAATAAAATAAAAATATTTAATTTATATATAAAAGCAATATTTATGTACTAAAAATGATGTAAGACCTTAAGTTCAGTAAAAAATTACGTGTCTACAGTTTGCCCCTCTTTGACTGGAAATACGAAGAGTTTTCAGACAAAAAAATAGATAACGTGACAAATTTTGACCGGACTTATATTTGAAGGAAAAATTTGTGTGACCGAGTCTTGGTTTTGGACATCCTACATATCCTAGGTTATAAGGAAATCAGGTCAAGTGTAGTTCAAGGAGACGAGGCGGAGAGTTGAAAGTCAAGTTCCATCGAGGCTCCAGGTCAAGGCCCTTATCCTTACATAAAAAAAATGAAAGCTAATAGTCAACAGAAAAATAAAAGTACAAGCTCCTATCTATGCAGGTTCTCTTGAGTCTTCACTTGAGTCTGGACTTTCATATATCACCTTGATTTTTTGGGTGAGTATCTTTATCTTGAATTGAATTCGATGCTTAACTTGCCATTTAGAGTGGGCTTTTGACATTCTTCAAAATGACAAATTGAAAATGTTCTTCAATGACTGCATGTTTTGTTGATCAGTAGCTGAATAGAAGCTGGTGTCAGAGGTCAGGTTGCTACATGCAATTAAGAAGCTAATTCTAGTTATCATGGGGAATGATCATTCTGAAAAGAGATGAAACTTTGTTCTTGAATTTCAAATCCATGTTTCGCTTGAAGAAACCTGAAAACCATAACAAACAAAAGAAATAAACAATTTTTTTGCCTCAGTTTTCATTGGAAATTTTTTGTGAGTTATTAGCAAATGTGAATTTATTTTTGAAGAAAATAAAGAGACTAGGAAGTGTTTATCCTATGAGAAAATAAAATAATGTCTCAGACTAGGAAGCGTTTATCCTAGGAGAAAATAAAAATAATAGTCTCAGACTAGGAAGTGTTTATCCTAGAAGAAAATAAAAATAACGGTCTTAGACTAGGAAGTGTTTATCCTAGGAGAAAATATAACGTCTCAGACTAGGAAGTGTTTATCCTAGGAGAAAATAAAAAATAACGGTCTCAGATTAGGAAATGTTTATCCTAGGAGAAAATAAAAAATAACTGTCTCAGACTAGGAAGTGCTTATCCTAGGAGAAAATAAAAAATAATGTCTCAGACTAGGAACTGTTTATCCTAAGAGAAATTAACTAAATCTCATTATGTAGGAGGGTCATGCTGATCGCATTATGTAAAAGGGTCCTACTAAACTAAGTCCAATTATGTAGGAGGGTCCTGCTAATCTAAATCTCATTATGTATGAGGGTCCTGCTAATCTTATTATGTAGGAGGGTCCTGCTAATCTAAATCCCATTATGTAGAAGGGTCCTGCTAAACTAAATCTCATTATGTAGGAGGGTCCTGCTAATCTAATCCTATTATGTAGGAGGGTCCTGCCAATCCCATTATGTAGGAGGGTCTTGCTAAACTAATTCTCATTATGTAGGAGGGTCCAACTAATCCCATTATGAGAAGGGTCTTTCTAATCTAA
Source organism: Solanum gracilifrons (assembly GCA_029582605.1). Lineage (NCBI taxonomy): Eukaryota > Viridiplantae > Streptophyta > Magnoliopsida > Solanales > Solanaceae > Solanum > Solanum gracilifrons. Next base: position 59,257 of record JAJOOH010005104.1, read on the forward strand.
ATTTCATTATTTAAGAGGGTCCTGCTAATCCCATTGTCCAGGAGAGTCCTGCTAGTGTCCCATTATCCAAGAGGGTCCTGCTTGACATAATCATCAAATAGAATCACCACAACATTCATTATTACTTTTTTCCCAGTTTACACCAGAAAAATATGATTTAAGCTACTAGCATAAATGAGAAATACTTATACCAAAAGAAAAATGTAAGGCATAGATGCAACTAGCTAGAGTGTTTGTTCCCTACAAATAAGAGATGATAGGGTGTTCGTTCCCTAAAATGCCTCTAGATGTTTGTTCCCTAGTAACGAGAGTGATTTTTTTATTTTTTTTAACAAATGAAAATATGTCCCAATTTTTTAAATTGAGAAATTTTGAAACTCTTTTTAATTTATCATTTTATATATATATGACCTAATTTGTTCCTTCAAAAATATATAATTTATTTTGTGAGACTGAGCCCATTGTAGGACTGCCTACGTATTTTGTATGGCAAGAATCAGGTCAAACGTAGTTCATATAAATAAGGGATTCCTTTCCTTTTTTTAAAAAAAACTTTTGGGAAAGGAATCGGTTCATGTTCGATAATGTCTTGACTTTAGTTGGTACCAACAATGAGTATTATGCATATGACCCACACTCAACTACTTCAAACAAATATGAGGTCAACTCTGAGTAATCCATATAGTTTCAAATGGTATCTTAAACATATTTAAGTTTTTGATCAGTTCTTCTTGCATAAATTTAGGGATTAGAATTATTCATATCCTCATATTTCAAGTGCCCTCACAACAAATGAAGTCCTACTTCACACATAATAGAAGTGTTTTGATCTTATGACGTTTTTGAGGTCACTCACACTTAGAAAGATGTTCAATGCATGAGATTGAGATATCATATGCTTGACCAATATGTAAGTATCCACTAAAGTGAGAACACAAAAAATGAGATCAAATAGGACTTGTCATTGACTTGTAATGTAGGCTTAGAGAAAGGTAGGATATTCATTTGGGATAAAGTGACTATTTCCTCCTTAAAATTTACACTCTTCTCTCAAATGTTTTTCATTCTCGCATTTGACCTTTGTTTTCTTGAAAGTCCTCTTCATTTATTTTCCTCTTCATTTTTTCTCATTTTCTCTTCTTTCCAATGGAGATTTTTTCATTTTTTTTATTCTAGTTTTTCTTTGTCTTTTTTTGTTTGAACTTTCACGTATTTGGTCTTTTCACTTTGTTACTCAACTTAGGTCTTTGACGTTGTGTAGCTAATTGATAGTGCGCTCAAGGAGGTGGGACCAAGAAATAATGCATTTATTCACTCAAAAAGATATATGCTAAGATTCAAATAAAAAGATTTTCAGGCTTGAAATGGGAGTCTTATGGATAACATGTCATTTGGTAGGCTTTAAAAGGCACAATCGGATCAAAGAAAGCCTATAATCCTTTTCCAAATTAAATATTGCTCAAAATTTCGCCGAGACCAACATTCGGGCCAAGTTCTAGATCAACAAAGTCATGCCATTGAATGTTATATCTAAAGCTAACCACACAATGCACATGAAACATGAGTTTGAATTTGTTTTACCCTTAACTTTAAGCAAAACAGTTTCTCAAGTATTACATAAATATATTAAGAGATACCAAAAGAAGTCTATAGGGCACAACAGAGTTGGTCTGTCTTGCCAAATAATTTAACACTTTTTCTTTTCCTTTATGCATGTGGTACCAACCAAGTCAAGATTTTTTTTTATTTTGTTACAAAAATAATAAATAAATAAATAAAAATCCTTTTAAAGAAATATTGTATCCTAAACAAATATTCTTTAAAAAAAAGATAAGAAAGAGAAACATTTTTATTTGAACCTTGAATTAATTAAAAAAAATCCGTTTTTTTGTCCCAGTTTATGTGATGAGGATTATAAGATTTTCTCTTGATTGGACCAAATCTCAAAATAAGACTGTCTACGTATCTTATCAAAGCAAGAATCAGGTCAAACGTAGTTCAAAAATATGAGTAAAAACATTTTTCTTTTTGAAGGACAAATTTTTTTTTTAGAATGGATAAATAAATTATTTCTTTTTTTTTTTGAATTTTTAAATAAAGATCAAGATTTTTTTTGAATTTTTAAATAAAGTTCACCGAACCTAAGAAGGGTTTCCTACGTATCTCATAGAATTGAGAATCAGGTGTGCGTAGTTCGTTCAAATCGGACAATTGTTTTTTTAAAAAAAAGGTTTAAAATTTGTTGAAAAATGCAATAATATTTTCTGTTTAAAATAGTAATAGAAAAACTTTTGAAAATGAATTTTTACTTTTTTTTCTTGTGATTTTATTTAGAAATATTTATTTTTAAAGAAATTAAGAACTCCCAAAGCAATTTTTTTGTGTATCTCTCTTTATTTTTAAGTAAAAATTAAGTTTCGGCCTTTTTTATTTCACTAATTACTATAAAATTGATCAATATGCAAGGACCTTTCAAATAATATTATAAATGACACAGAAAATACACATGTTGGTCAAGAAGAAGGTCTCCTGTCCTATCCTAGACGGACCCAACTCTTGTTTTGCGGTTCACTAAGTCATATGCAAATGAGGCAAATAAGCCGAGTCTTCTAGGAATAACCTTGTCTATGTTCTAGTTTTATTAAGTCCAAACCATGAAGAAAATAGGTATCTAGACTGGCTTACCCGAGTGGACAACTTGAGCCAGAGAGGGACAACTTATCGGTAGCAGCGCTTTTCCGATTTCATTGCTGATCCAACCGCACCTAACATGTGTTACTAAAAATCCTTCACTGGGTTTCAAGACACTCCAGCTTTATCTCAATGGAAAGTAGAATGCATCTTGTAAATGTGTGTCAAGTGTTTTCAGAGACTCATAAGGTGTGCGCGAGAGAAAACAATTCAATATAGTTCAACAATATAAAAAACAATAAATAAGCAGCAAGTAGCACATTAGACCATGATGATACGCAATATATCCAAAAAAAGTAATAAAATCAAGTAAGTCAATTTAACAAAGCTCGAATTCTTTTTATTCCCCAACGGAGTCGCCAGAGATGTCACACCCCTTTTTACACACGGCGAAAGAGTTTTTCCAATTAAAGTGACAATGTTGATTTAGGAATTATTTTTTTTATTTTCGGAGTTGCCATTTGGAATTGAGTTATGGTGTTCTAAGTCACATTTTGTTTTTAATATCTAATAAAAAGGAAATGACTCTTTATTATGGTCTGCATACTGGAAATTCGGATAAGAAATTCTGTCACTACTAAAAAAATAATGTAAATACCAACCTAAAAATTTCCGACCTCAAATAGAGGTCGGTAATTTCAGACCTCCGGAGGTTGTTATTTACAAGTAATCAATTTTTATGCAAAATAAAGCGGGAAATCCAAATTCCAACCTCCAGAGGTTGGAATTTTTCCGGGAAAAAATGAATTACAATAAAAACCGACCTCTTGATGTCGGTATTAAACAAATAAATCTCAATTAAATATAAAAAACAAATAATACCGACTTCCGTGTGTTGATAAATTAAATAGTATGTAAGAAATAAATTAATATACAATACCGACCTAATGAGGTCGGTATTTTTTTATATTTAATTGAGAAAATAATACCGACATCAAGATGTCGATTTTTATTTCTGGGAAAAATTTCAACCTCCTGACGTCGGAACTTGGTTATTTTGCATAAAAACCGACTTCTTGATGTTGGTATTATTTTCTCAATTAAATATAAAAAATACCGATCTCATGAGGTCGGTATTTTTTTATCTATTACTTTTAAAAGCGACATCTGGAGGTCGATATTTTTATTTCATCTGATCTATTACTTTTAAAAGTGACATTCGGAGGTCGATATTTTTATTTCATCAATTAAAAGAGACATCCAGAGGTCGGTTTGTTGTTGTATACTATGAAATTATGTTGATATGAAAACCGACAACAAGTATTTATAAAGCGGAAAAACCAAATTCCGATCTCAGGAGGTCGAAATTTTTCCCATAAAATGAATTACAATAAAAACCGACCTCTTGATATCGGTATTATTTTCTCAATTAAATATAAAAAACAAATTTGAGAAATATTTTGATTTAATTTTATTTAAATCGTCTTCCGGAGGATGATTTTGTGTAAAATAAAAAACAAAAAAATTATAATACTGACTTTCGGAAGTCGGTAAAATTAAATAGTATGTAATAAATTAATATTTTCAATTAACTTTAAATAAATCGTCTTCCGAATGACGGTTTTATACAAGTTAAAAAATAATTTAATATAAAATACCGACCTCCCGATGTCAATATTATTTAATTAACATGATTACTTTTTAATGTGATACCGACCTCATGACGTAGGTATTTTTTATTAAATCTAATTACTTTTAATAAAAGCGACATCCGGAGGTCAGTTTGTTTAAAATATTCCTATTAATATTCATAATTTTGCTATTGTGCATAATACTAAAATTTCATTTTACACCTACCATTAATTGTTCAAAAAGTATAACAATTTTATATACTTTTATAAATAAAAAGTTAGAATTCGTGGAATAAATAAAAAAATATCTATAATCCATATTTAGAGTATGAAACTACGTTGAT
>JAJOOH010005105.1:0-25551 GCA_029582605.1 Solanum gracilifrons
ATATAAATTCTAAATCAAACAAGTATCACTGCAACAAAAATAACTTTTAGCGCCAATAAATATACACATTAACAAAAAGTGTAAAAGCCTTTACCGACATTAGGTAATTGTCATTAGATCAAATGTCGCTATAGACTTTAGAGACATTTACAAACAACGCTAATTACTGTTAAAAATGCATATTTAACAATAATTAAACTATTGTCGTTAACTAATTCCAATATATAATTCTTTTGGATACAAAATACTTTTTCAAAGTATATCTGACAAACGAATATAATCTCATGACATATTGATATCACATATATATTAAATTAAACTGACACTAGGAGTAATTCTTTTACATACCAAAATACCAATAATCATATGAAGAAAGTGCATATAATAAGAAAAGTTGTACAATATTTTAACCAATACGTGCACAACATATTTTCACTAGTTAGTATTTTATAATAAATTGTATTGATCAACAGTTGGCCCGGCCATATGATAGAATAGTGTTGTTGTATAATAATTATAATACTATATATACACTTAAAATACTTATATTTTTTTGGTAGGTCGTACTACATGTGCTTAATTATTGGTTAATTTTATTTTCTTTTATGGAGCAGTAATTTTCATTAGTCAAATGTTCTTATCAAAGTACCGCAAAATATGGAGGATGATCTTTTTGGATTACGACATAGGTTGTGGGAACATTATGGTAGTTGACGTAGCAGCCAACATAAAGAAAATTGAAAACTAAAATCCAAAGAAAATATATAATAATAATTTTGTTGTCAAAATTTCATTGGTTAAGTGGAGGAATATGAAATATTATAGAAATACTAGTAGCCTCAAAAGTCTTTAAAATTCTGAATAAAACAAAAAAAAAAAGATTATTTTAATCTTAGCTTTCACCAGCTTAAAAGATCTACTTGCAATTTATTTATGTTCATACAGAAAGGTGTTGAAAATTGAAATATACACTAATTATTACTAATATTCTATTGCCACAATAATTAAAAGCCGGTTCACATCAACAACCCGACCCGTGAAGAAAGAAGAAAAAAGGGAGATAGTGATACTTATAACAGTAGTATATATATGAGGAACAAAATTCATTAATGGTAGCAAAAAGTCTCCAACTTTATAGGAGATTAGTAAAAGATTAGCTTTGTCCTGATCTTCTCTTAATTAATTAAAGTAAGTCCCTAATTCCATTAATTACCTTATATATTCTACTTTTATGTATATCCGTTTCCACAATTTAATTTGGCTTTTTTTTGTTTTTGTTCAGGATTTCTCCAATTTGTTTTTGGGAATTTTCAAGAATTTTGGAATTTGTAAGGTACAATTCTATCCACTGCAACAACAAAAAAAAAAACTTTTAGCGATAATAAGTTAATTGCTGATAATTCGATTGATAAAACATTTAGCGGCCTGAAATATAGCGGCAAATAGCTAGTCCATTATCGGTAAAAGATCATTTTTGATGTAGTGTATGCGTAGTTTCAGTGTCTAAACTTTTGAGTATCCAGACAATTTTCGCGAGTTTCTTCAAGATTATGGAATTTAGAATTGAATATTTGTATTTTTGTTGCAGGAAATGGAATATTATGGGTTTAATCAACAATGGCCTAATAGCTCATATGATGAGCTAAGTGCAATATCTATAGCAACTTCATTTGGTCATGAGAATAATTTGCATGAATCATTCATGTCTCATGATCAGCCACTATTAGGCCATAAAAGGCCTATAGAATTGTCCCAATTTGTTGAAGAAAGGCCACTAAAGAATTCCAAAACAAGTCATAGCTGGAACAATAATATTATTGAAAATGACCAAATATTGAGCTCACAATCTGTGGTTTCTCCCAATTATTCCCATTTGATGAACTCATCAAATAATTTCACAAACCAACAAGTTGTGACAATGAAGCCCAAAGAGGAAACAACTAATTTGTCATCAAGCAGTATATCTTTTGCAGCTGATCATTGTCATAACAATATGGTTTGTCATCAAGATTCTTTTGCTAATCAGAATTATATGATGTTTAAGGCTGCTAATAATGCATGTCAAGGTGCTAATAAGAGTGTTAGCACTAATGGAAAATTAACACAAGCTCAAGATCATATCATTGCTGAGAGGAAAAGACGCGAAAAACTTAGCCAAAGATTCATTGCTTTATCTGCTCTAATTCCTGGACTCAAAAAGGTACTTCTATCAAGCTTATGAATATGTTTGATACGAAGAAGAAAGTCATTTTATTTTTTATTTTTTGAAAGATATAACCTATATGTTTGGAGTTTGTGAATGGTTGCAATTAAAATGAAAAATAAGTCGATAATAAAATTAGCACTTTATTATATCGTGTGATGGTGCTTAATTTGATGAATTTTCTTAGTTTTCAAGATTGATAGTTATGTGTATCATTAATCTTGAAAAGTAAGTGTTGGTTGGACCAATAATAAAGCTAAGTCAAGAGTTCCATATAGTTTCTAAGGAAAATGACTTTCATTCAAAAGCAAGGAAATATATTAAAACTGAACATCTATTTTTAGTATAATGGACAAGTAAATATGACTCGCGGGAGAGTAATATTTACAATTGTCCTATATAAAATAGCTATACTAAAATTTTGGTATGATGAATAGATGGACAAGGCTTCAGTTCTTGGAGATGCAATAAAATACTTGAAACAACTTCAAGAGAAAGTGAAGACACTTGAGGAGCAAACAAAGAAAAAATCAGTTGAATCTGTTGTATTTGTCAAGAAATATGAACTTTATGGAGATGGTGAAAATTCTTCATCAGATGAAAATTACTCAAGTGGTACTGTACCAGTGGATGAGGCACTCCCAGAAATTGAAGCAAGAATATCTGAAAAAGATGTATTAATTAGAATCCACTGTGAAAAAAGGAAAGGAATTGTTGAGAAAACAGTTGCTGAAATTGAGAAACTTCATCTATCAGTCATTAATACATGTGCTTTGTCTTTTGGAACTTCTGCTCTTGACATTACCATAATTGCTCAGGTATATTATTAGCTCGTTCACTTTTACTTGTTCATTATATTAAAAAAAAAAAAAAATTTACTTTTACTAAAACACTATACATATCAAGAGAAAAACAATCTTTTTTCATGTTTTATTTACCCTTAAGTTAACTACTATATATATGCATTTCATTGTAAAGTTCATTATGAACAAGTGAACAGAAAGAATATTGCTTTGAGTTTTAAGTAAAAACTTTTAACCAATCAAGTTGTTTATATATAATGTACATAATTATAACTAAATCTCTATGACATATGATTAATTTGTAATGTGGTTTTAAGAATGATGACTAATATGCTATTATAAGTCTATTAACAATTTAAACTACATTGATGTTGTTAGAGAAATTTCGTACTATTATGTGAATATATATAACTTAAATTCTAGATTATATATTTTGTTACAACTTTAATTGTATACTTTACATGTGGTAATTAGGTTATTATTTTATTTTTTTCCTTTTCAAATTCTTAAAAAGGCTTAATTCCATGCAGATGGATGAGGAATTTGCAATGACAGTAAAGGATCTTGTCAAGAATTTGCGCTCAGCTCTCAAAATGTTTATGTGAAGGGTGTGATCGATTGACCAGCTTATCGTAATTTCTTTTTAAAGTGTCTGATATAACGAAAGTCATTTTACCGTTCTCTTTTTCCAGTTCCATAATTGGATGTTTAGGCCTGTGAGGTCAAATTCACCCTTTTTTTCAAAACCAAGTCCTTTGAAGCTTGTTTGCCGTGGGGTTAATTAAGTCATTTTGTAGGGAGGATTTTTTTTTTAACCTCTCATTTTTGCATGGTTAAATTTGTTAATTAACCATGTTCAATTTATCCACCTATTGTAAAGATATAGTTGACCCCATGGCTTAGGCATTTTTTTTCTCTTTATTGTAAATATTTTTCCATGAGGAAGGTTGAGAAATTCAACGTATACCAAGTGGTTAGAGAAAAGGGACAATACAAGGGTTTTTTTTTAGGGGTGAAATTAGGCATCAAGCTTTGTATCATTAGTTTGCTTTAATTTGTCAATGTTTTAGACATCCTCTTGAAATTATCTTTTAATTTGGAGGGTCTCTTTTGTTGTTATGTAATCTCACTTTGGTTTATTATATGTAATAAAACCACATTATTGTCAATCTCTTAATTCTTTTAATTTATATATATATAAAATAAAGTTGATTCATGAATTCATTATAATGCTCATTCCACTTTTGAGTTATTTTTACATCTTTACCTTTACCTCCAGAGAAAACGAAATATATAATGGCATTCTAAGCTTTTGTTTTTTACCATTGAGGTGGTAGAACTAGAGTTTTAATTACATATTTGATACAATTTAATAGTTTAGACTAAATACTATATTCGTATTATGAAAATCAATTAATAGATACAAAATTTAGAACCTAAAGTAAATTACAATTTTTTTTAGAATGTAGAACCCATAAACTTAAAATCCTATATCCACCCCTTCCCCCCACCCTTCTTCTTTCTATTTTTTTAAAGTAGAAAATTAAAACAAACTAAATAAAGATCTTAAAATCGTTCACATAAAACATGATCTAGGTCCACTAGCTATGGGAGCGTAAATTTCGTATCATTAAGCATATACACCTCCAAAGTATCAAAGTCGCAATATGGTTTTGCCCTAGAAACTTGTAACAATGGCTTACCTTCTTCAGACATGTTTAATCATGGCCTTATTGATTTTCAACGGATATCTATAATAGGTCTAAGTAAATGACATTATATGTCCTCTTCATTGGTAAACTACAATTAAGTAATTTATCTTCTCTTTTTTTTTTTTTTGTAAGAACGACAAATAAAGTGGATCTGAAGTAGTATCAAATTAATACATATTTCATTTATATAATCAACTCTACAATTTCATTCTTCTTCGATAAACACTACGTAATTTTTTTATTGAATTTAAATTATACTATCTTCGTTCTCTTTTAATTATCATAGTTCCTTTTTTAGAGTTAAATTATAAAAATTTTAATTAACATTTTACGATGTATTCTTTCATCATATTGATATGCAAAACTTGTAATTTATAGTACTTTTCATATAGTTTTTTAATATCTAAATTTTTTATTTAAAATATTGAATAAATGTAATCTAATTTAACTTTGAAAATTAGTCAAATTAACTTTCGAAAAATGCAATATGACAAATAAAGGTGGACGAATGGAGTACAAATATTGTGTCATGCTGCCTACAATGTGACGCCTATGCTTCAGCCGAAATTTGAACATTAGTATTTTGACTATATTCTATTGTATCTTATGTCTCCACTACCCTTCATAAATTATACAAAGTCCAAACCTTGCTAATTTTTTCCTTAATTCGAATAAACTATTTTCATACGACGTTTTCTTGCAATTTTTGCCATATTAAATAATTAAGGGACCATTATTTTATGCTGATCAAACTTAACTTGTCAGATTAATGTGACAGCCAACAAATGGATAAACAGTTTGTTTAATTAAAAATAATTAAAGAAACTAAATGAGATTAACCCTTTCCCATAACCATTATGATTAATTAATAGTAGCTAATTAACTAGGAATAAAAGTTGGTATAACAATGAGTCCCTACTCCCTACAAGAGATCGTAATCTTTCTTGACAAATCAAGATTCCATGACTTTTCTTTATGTAATGACAATTAGTAGGTAGCTAATTAATGAACAGGATAAATTATGTGTGGAAAATAATATGATACGTATATACGTAGAAGTTGTTTAGGACTTAGGAGATTTTATTCATTCTAGGTTTTTTTCAACAAAAAAAAAACAATTTTTTTTATTAAATATATTAAGGTATATTGTCACTCTTTTTTGTCTTTTTATAGGCAAATGTTGAAACTAGAATAGATAATTTTTGTAGTTGGTTTAGCTAATGACAATATTCAAGGCAATAATTGTACTTAGGCTTGAAAAACTTATATTATAGTTGTAATAATTAAGATCCTTTCTGATTAAACTGTACTATTTTTGATACGATCTAATTACTATCTGCCAAACTGCTAAAAAATGATCAAATTGCTCAATTTACAATTACTTCCCATAAATTATGAAAAACTTGCTTATGCGGAAAGAGATTAGTATTTTCTTTGTTTTAATTTATCTATCATAGTTTACAATTATAAAAAAATTCATTAAAAAATATATTGTTTTCTATTTAACAAATTATTTTTTTAAGAAAAATATCATGAGATGAGAGGAAATCAAGATTATGATTAAAGAAATGATATAAAGTCGATTCATATATAATATACTAACAATTAATATATTTGATATCATAAAAAGGTCTCGTTAAAGCGATTTGATTTTTTTTAGTATCTTTATATTATTTCAGAGTGTGTTTGGTTCGAAAGAAAATATTTTCTCAAATATATATTCATATATATAATATGTTTAATTTTGATAAGTATATTTTTCCTTTTGTAGAATCAAACTGAATATGTTATTATTAGTGATTGGTTAAATATTTTTCTAAGAAAATAAGCTATTTTATATATAAAAAAAAAAGTAAATTAAAATGAATTTCTTAATGAAAGTAGAAAACATTGTATCAACTATCAAATATGAACTCTAAAGTAAATTAAAATAAAGATAATGAACTAAACATTCTAGCTGGATTCCCAGGTTTCAGGGGTGAATCGTCTAGTTTGTACCAACAACACAATGACACTCGTATACTTTATTAATTTACACACGAAATAAAAAAAAATTAAGAAAACTCAATATTATTTTTATTGAAAATTTTCCTGTCGAAGACAGTCCAACATTCTAGAAGGTCAAAAACAGCAAATGCGCTTGGGTAGAGAATTATGACCAAAGGAAAATACGTGGCAGATTAAGAGAGCTTGTAATTGAAACTAAACATCTTCTATTTTGGCATTTATTGACAGAATTATATATCCTGCTGTACCTTTTATATCACTTTTTGACTACATTTATGGTCGGTCACTTTAAATTAGGTGGAAGAAAAACAGGTGAGTATTTATACTGCCAGTATTTCAATAGAGTTATATAAGATTATTAGTTTTATATTTTTTAAAATCGGAGAAGGGTCTAAAATGTCCCTTAAGTATTTGAATTGGTATAAAATTATCCTTATCTATCTATCAGCCCTAAAACACTCCTCACGTTCACCTTTCGGCTCAAAAATACCCTTGATGTTAATCATTTGACTCATATTTGCCCTTATTTTTAATATCTCTCTTAAAATAAAATTATTAAATATTTATTTATTATATTGCTTAATGTGATTGGTCCAAATTTAAACCCTTCTCAAATAAATAATAAAAATGATATTTTAAAAAATTCTATTTTTCTATAGAAACACCTATGATTCATATTTTGACCTGATACACTTGAAAAAGTAATTAATTTCATGATATCTTCCTATTGACCTATTTTAAATCAACCTCAATTTATTATAACGTAACCCAACTCATAAATGGGGATCCAACTAAAATCCATACTTACCCCGACTGATTGTCCATCTAAAAAAAATATTATTTTCATTAATATAGAATTTTCTCTCAATTATCCAAATGTCTTGTTCTTTTTTTTTTATTCCTTTTTTTAATCTCTTATTCTTAATTATAATATCCGGGACTCAAACTTGAAATGAACTCACATATTTATATTCTTTTAATTAGTATTATTGTCATGATGGGATGAGGATGGGGATAAGAGAAATGATTATTTTTATTCTTTTATTTTTAATTTTGGATACACACAAAAGAAAAATGTAATATTTGTACATATTTACTTAATTAAGTCATCTTTTATTGAACTAATTATTTCTATATGAATGCATCATTATTTTTCTCCTTTTTTTCTCTTGTTTGTCATAAAAATTTTAAAATAAAATAAAATGGTAAACAAGATCCAAATAGAATTTTTTTTTGGAAGAGATAGGAAGTGAAGGGCCGGGGAGCAAGGATTGTAGAGAGTAGATGCCTAACCTTTTTATAATTTTAAATTTACTATGAAATTTAAAATCAAGTCAATCATGTGAGCTTTATATTAAGTAATTTCAAATTATTTTAACGGAAAGGGCCTAAAATGCTCTTAAACTATGAAATTTCGTACAATATTACACTCAATCCACCTAATGAGTATGATCCGTTAGACATAAGGGTATTTTTGAGCCGAAAGGTGGACATCAGGTATATTTTAGGGTCGATAGGTGGTGGAGGGTAATTTTGTACCAATTCAAATACTTGAGGGACATTTTAGGCCCTTCTCCGTTAAAAAAATTATACGTAGATATTCTTTAAGTGATCTCATAGAGTAATATTGACCGTGATATTACTTAATTCATTTCAATATTCAATAATTTGATTTTATCAAATATAATACGTATACGTACTAAGGCTCTTTAGATTTTTATACTATTGATACAAGGTATTTTTAATGTCATGATACAATCCTATCAATTATAACACGTCATTTAGCATTTTTCATGGTTTCTTTCGTTTATCTGTTTATTAAATTAAATTTAGGGAAAAGGGTCAAAAATGCCCTTAAACTATGTGAAAGAAATAAAAATGCCCTTCGTTTATAGTTTGGCTCAAAAATGTCCTTACCGTCAATATTTTGGTTAAAAAATGTCCTTGCAATCAATACTTTGGTCCAGAAATACCCCTATAGTTACAAAATGAGTCAAAAATGCTTTTTTCCGAATATATATATATTTCTTTTTAAACACATTTTCTTCCTAATTAAAATATTATTAAAGAACACTATTCTTGTTTTCTTTCTTCTAAAATCACTTTAACAAATAAAAATGTAGGAAATATTTTTTTTCTTCTTAATCTCATTTTATCAATTAAAATAGAATAACTTTATGTACCTTTTCGACAAATAATATATACATATGCCATATATTTATATAATGATAAAAAATAATGATAATAAAATAACAATTTTTTTATTTTTTTCTGAATTGAAGTAAGATAAACATTTGCTAATTTTTAAAAACATTATTAGAAAAAGAATGTGTTAAAAAGTATATTTATTCGGAAAATGAGCATTTTTGACCCATTAAATAACAATAAGGGAATTTTTGGACCAAAGTATTGACGGCAAGGGCATTTTTGGACCAAACTATAAACAGAGGACATTTTTGTCCCTTTCGCATAGTTTAAGGGCATTTTTTAACAAAGATATTGACGGTGAGGGTATTTTTGAGCCAAACTATAAACGGAGGGCATTTTTATTCATTTCACGTAGTTTAAGGGCATTTTTTGCCCTTTTCCCTTAAATTTAATATTTTGTTATTATGCTAATCTTAATATTTGAAAAATAAAAAATAAAAAAATATACACGAATGTGCAAACATGTTGGACCAGAGTTATTTGTGCTTTGATGGGCCATATGTAGGATCAAATGTTGTTGAATCCAGTCCAAAGTTTCACGTTCAGAATGTGTGTTTAAGCCCAATCAATAGAGGCCCAATAGTTAGTCTCGGACTCAATATTGTGCAAAGAGCATATCCCCTATAAAGGTTTAAATCCATAAATCATCCTTAATTTTGAACTTCGTAAATCTTATTCTAATTTTAAACTTATAAAATGTTAGAATCCCATTAATTCTTTCTTGATTTTGAAATTATAGCAATTTTTGAACTCCATAAAATCATTCTTTAACTTCCACTAGTAAATTCTTTTCAAATTCCAGTATTAATGTTTGTCGAATTTGTATTGTGTTTTAGTTGGGAGCATTTTTGTCCAAATTTTTATCATAACAAAAGAGTGACTAAATGTTAATAACATATCAAGTGAAGTCTAATTATTATTTGATAGCAGGTATTAGAAAACTCTCTATTAGAAATGACTATTTACCTACTTAATCCATTTTGAGGGAAGTGCACGAAAGAGATTCAGCGTTACTATTTAAGATATAGCCACGTATAAAATATTACTAACATTTTTGTCGCTTTAAAATAAATTTAAGGTGGTCACAATCAAACTTGAAAGAATATTAGCTTGAAGTTTAGCAACATTTTATCATTGTTTTGCATAAAAATTGGCATGCCAAGATCAAATTAAACTTCGTATATTTTTTACCTCAAGTTGTAGAATAATTGGCAAGTGAAAATTGAATTCCTTTTTGATGCATTTTTGTGTGAACTTCGCACCATATATGACTAAATTTCAGGTAGTTGATATGGTGCGAGAAGTGAACTAAAAATGTAAATTAGATAATAAATTGATTTTTTTTTTTGGTTTCTCATTCACTTTCCGCATTGGAGCTCAACTAATTCGAATTCACAGCGTAGGGGGAGTGCTCCCTACCAAAAAACTTTTCATACACAAAACTCAAACTCGAGACTTATGATTAAGGAAGGAACAACTCCATCTTCTACACCACATCTATTGGTTCGTAGAACAATTAAAAAATTCGTTAGTGTGATTTTCTTCAATTATATTTAAGTACAAACAAAAACTTAGACACAAGAGGTTTCGTGGTGTAGTTGGTTATCACGTCAGTCTAACACACTGAAGGTCTCCGGTTCGAGCCCGGGCGAAGCCACTTTTTTTTTCCCCAAATCAAATTGCCTACCAAACGGCGTCGTCGGTACCGTCTACATTTTTTAAATCCAATTATTAACAATTTTTAAATGAAGGGTCCCACCATATGAAACAACCGCCATGTCATTCATCCAATTATATCAACCCCACATCAGATCCTCACCTCTCATTGGTCGAACCATTTCACGTCATCATCACTCTCGATTCTCCACCACGCAAAAATCAATTAAACACATCACAGCCTTTTTCATTCTAAATTAGAAAAAAAAAAAAACCAAAAAAAAGAATCAAGAAGAAGAAGAATCCATCTCTTAAGCATTACTTGAGATTTGAGAATTTCCCATTCTATTCCATTATTTTTTTGAGGAATCAAATCTCCTTTTCTTTAGAATTTCCAAGTAATTATCAATGGATTTGAGACGATCATCCCGTTGTTGTTATTTCTTGGTCATCTTTATTCTTGCGATTGCTGTTCGGTTTTCTCCATCTGCAGCTTCTGTCGCTGGCAAAGATATTAATCCTCCATATCCTAAAGCTATTTCTGTAAGCCATGAACCTTTTTCTTTTCTTTATTAATCTTTATTTGTAATTGTTTTCTTATCTAATGAGAGACAAGATTGAATTTGTAATTCAAGATTTTCTTGGTCTCAATCATGTGAAACCCACCAGAAAATGAATGCAAAATTGATTGTTTGAATCTTAGTGATTATATTAACATCAATTAGGTGTCTAAAGTTTTTAATTATTAGAGATACATCATCGTTAGTCTGTTATTGTGATTTGTTTTGGTTTCGTTAGGCTGATTGTGTTACGGTAACAATGCAATTAGGCAGATATTTACTCGTGAGATTTTGGTTTAGGGTTTTTTTTTCGTATTGAAGTTGGGATTGTGTTTGGAGTTTCTGATTGTTGATTTTATTTTCTGTTTGTTTTGTAGGACTTGAAGGAGTCAATTGTAAAGGGGTTAGGTTTTCAAGCGGAGGATTTCAAGATATCTGGGTTTGATTTGAGGGATGCTCTTGTGGGTAGGTCGGTGTCTTATGAGTTTGATGTTGAAGTTGATAATAAAGTTATTCCCTTGAAGCTTTTGGAGGATGTGAATAAATGGGAATTTGTAGATTTGCCCATTTTCCGGGTAGAGAAAGGTGAAGAAAATGGGTTGGTTGAAAGGCAAACGTTGGAGAATCAGGTGCCTGTTTTGGCACCATTTACTTTGGCAGGTCCCATGGAGCTCTGGATCCAGGATGCCAAGGACATGAGAATTTCACTACCTGTAAGTGAAACCTTGCCTTGAATTTTTTGTAGAATACTGTACATTATGTTGGAAGTCTTTTGAAAGTTAGCTTTCTTATTTGATATATTCAGCAACAAATTTTGCTTGTCAATAGTAAGTACTAAGTACCCTCTATGGCATTGTTGAAAATTTCCCTCCTCTTTTTGGCTCTGTCTTTTGTTTTGTTATGAACTCTAATACCTTAGGATGCATGGTATTCCTATATATGTTTAGTTGCGAGGGGCTCTCTTGTCGTGTTCCTTTTCTTTTTGGTGTTTCAAGAGAGTCTGCTATTGCTGTTTACCCAGAAAAGAGGGTCTTCTTTTGCTTAAATAGTTATTGAATGACCCTATGTTCAATTCTATGCTTCTCCGAGCTTTAAGCTAGAAATCAGTCTCTTGGTGGCAGTGGTCTTCCATTGTTTCATGTTCAATGATGCCCTTTGCTCTTATTAATAAGCATTGATCATGTTGTCTAGGATCTTGGTTGTTGCAGGTTTTATTGGACAGAAATGTGTTCCTGTCTTGTTGAATTACTTTGAGTACGTTAGGTTGACATTTTATATCTGTCCTGGGAAATAGAGAGTCACTCTACTGAAATCTTGATTCCTTTGAAGGCGATGGATGTAGCTTAACTATCCAAAGTTCACTTACATTGGCTTACTTGTCAGTGTGTTTGATGTGTTGATTGTCTTTCTTCAGTTAGTTGTCTGCACTACCACTTGTCTAAGTAATATGAAAATGATTTAGTTTGAATCGTTCTATTTTCTTGCTAATTTTCATGTCACTGATCTACTTTGCTTCTGTTCTCGGTAACGACATGCAGCATGATGTGGATGCTGGGGAGCTGAGGAAAGTGATTTTAGCTGATGGTGCTGTCGTTACCGTCAAGGGTGCCAGATCTGTTAGCCTGCGCCACCCTATAGAACTTCCACTGCCCTTCAACAGAACAATAAATGGGTTTGCCTCTGGTATGTTGGCATTGGCTGAATATCTACGTCAAGCTTCTCTTGCTCAAGAGCAACCTCTCCTCTCTCTTCGAATTGTTGGTCCTACATCTCTTACATCCCCCACCTCACCATCTGCCCCTTCTGCTAACAAACTTAAGCTTAAACGGCTTGCACCTGGTCTTGTTGAGTTGTCATCAGTATCAAAATTGAAATCCATGGACGCCATCTCCACTATTGATCTCCAGGGAGAAACCACTGCACTTCTTACACCCAATCAATTCACTACATTGTGGCCTGTTACATCTATCAATGGTTCAAACTCAAACTTGCTTGGTTTTGAGGCCTTGCTTTCTAATATACTGGGTCCTAAAGCAGGTAAAAAGGGTTCATTCAAGTTGCTGAAGGCAGATGTATCAGCCCAGACTTTTGTGAAGATTGGTTTTGGAGTTGAGAAGAAGTTGAAGGAAGGAGATGGATTCAATTTGGAGGGTTATCCAGAGTGGAGAACTAAGCCTGAAACAGTAAGGATGCATTTTGAAGTTCTGGCAAAGGTAGATGGTGACAAAGTTGTCCCAGAGAAAATTGTGCAGGTTGATCCGATAACTGTAGAGGAGGATACGGTGGCACCCAGTGTGCAGTTGGGCAATGTCTCCATAACAAAGACTTCAATTGTTCACCAACCTCCAAACCCATTCACCTTATAAACTCCTTAGACGGGCAAGATTTGTGTTTGAGCAAAACTGTATAGTTAAAATTGCCCTCTTCTTTTGTCCTCTGTTTTTATAGCTATTACATACATCAGGTACGAAGGGACCTGACTCTCTAAGAATTCATCAAAGAAGTATCAGGATATATGCCAGATCTTTTTGGTATTCAACAGTCTTTAGATTATTTTCATATTTAATGTCTTGGAAGTTCACCAATTTAACATGAGAACGCTTTCCATCAGGTGGAACACAGAAGAGTTTGTTCTTTTTTTCTTTTACCAAAACTAGCAAACCACATGAAGCTTATATTTGAATAATATTCGTTTCACAGACAAAATGTAGATACTCTTTATTAGCATAGTACTTGACAGACAACCATTTCATTTATAATATTTACCAGACAATCAGAAAAAGTATTACTGAATTTGAAACTCAATACTAATTCCTGATGAAGGAAATTCCTTTCTGAATGCTCTCAGCAAGCTCTTTCTTGGCCTTCTCCAGTCCAATCCTGTTG
Source organism: Solanum gracilifrons (assembly GCA_029582605.1). NCBI lineage: Eukaryota > Viridiplantae > Streptophyta > Magnoliopsida > Solanales > Solanaceae > Solanum > Solanum gracilifrons. The sequence continues at coordinate 14,036 of JAJOOH010005105.1, forward strand.
GAATTTACTCAGTCAGATGACTAACTTATCTAATATCCGAAGAATTGCAGGTCAAGCTGAGCGTTCTTACCTCTCATACTCGTTTAGGGGACCAAGTTGATAGACTTCTTCAGCTCCAGTACGGCCAAGTCGTACTTTAGAGGCAAAGAAAGGGAGTTCTGTGACCTGTGTCAAAATTGTTATTGGCCAGTCAGGAAAATTTGACAGAAAAGAAAACAAGCCGGCTTGTTAGGACTTTTGCACTTATGTCTAGCCTTCTGCTCTTGATTGGCTATAAAGGGGGCAGCCAATAAGTTTGAGAAAGTACCTGAGAAGCTACAAAAGCACAAGCCACCACACCGGCATCTCCTCTTAAGCCCTTGAGGCAAACATCTGCAAATTTTACAGCTGCATATGCCTATAGGCATTGCAATAGATTCAGTTTTACTCGATATGCCCATATTCAATGTTCAGAAAGCATAAACTGAAATAATTCAAGGAGTAATTCTAACCATAGATAGAGTTGCAGATCCAGCTCCTTTTTTTGCCTGCAAAGATAAAAATTCTTGAGGTGACAAAAATGACAGTTCAATTCTGGTTCAAGAAATTATCAGTATATGCTGAATTGCAAAGTAGTGCACGCGTTGTGCTAGATGGTAGTTGCACAATACCTCAACAACCTCTGTTCCTCCATCTTGAATGCGCTTGGTCAAGTATTCTGTTTCCTCACGTGTGAAGGAGCAAGGAGGCTTGACCTACAATACATTACAAAGTTCACATTAACAGTATCAGAGGAGATTTCAGGCTGCAGGAAAGTTTCTCTTTGTATATCTGCTTAAGTATAAATTTGTTAGACCTGTGAGAGAAGAGGCAAAATTGTCACCCCAGCATGACCTCCAACCACAGGAACCTCTACTTCCCTAGGATCTAGTCCCAAGACTTCTGCCTGTAAGGTCCTCAATCAGATACAAAGGAGAAGAAAAAGAAAGGTCTAGCAGTAAGTGGATAGAGCCACAAAACAGTGACAGAGGTGTCTGGTGAAATTTCAAAAGCACGAAAATCTATCAAAAAACAAAGCATTGACTCTTGGGAAAGATTAGATAATTACAGTTAGCTGATATAGAGGACGCTAAGAAATAAACAGTGAAATCGAGCAAAGTTAATGAAGTTCAACGAGAACAGAACACTCTTTAAAAGTGGTATAATATCGGGAAGACTTACCACAAAAGTGTTGGCTCTCACAACATCTAGTGAGGTAACTCCAAGAAGCTTCTTTGGATCATAAGTACCTGCCTTCTTGAAAACTTCAGCTGCAATAGGAACTGTGGAGTTCACTGGATTACTAATCAAATTAACAATAGCATTAGGACAGCATTTTGCAATTCCTTCACAGAGGGTCCTCACAATCCCAGCATTAATTTTAAAAAGATCATCTCTTGTCATTCCAGGCTTTCGTGGAATACCAGCAGGTATGATCACAAGGTCCATTCCTGTAAGTGCACCCTCAAGCTCACTTTGCCCTAGAAAACCCCTCACCTAAATGAACAAAAGAATATTATTCGCCATATTAGAAGAGTTAATTTCAACTACCAAAGCTTGTGTTGGAGTGGTAAGTACTCCTCCATTCTTAACCAGAGTTCTCGGATTTGAGCTTCTGGGCATGGAGTTGTCTTTTGTTGGGAACAATTTTACCCCAAAGTGGGACTTCCCAGTGCAAATCCAGATTAAATTTCACGCATAGTCACTAAACTTCACCATAATCCGTGAGTCACAAAACTATCTTTTGTCACATCATAGTAACTGATCTGTATCCACTATATCACTAAAGTAACAAATACTTATGTTATACTAAGGTAACTGAATTTCGCTCACCATAACAGTAGAGTTACGAAAGTTTATCTACTTTAACATTAATCATGGATATAGTTCAGTGACTATACGTGAAATTGACTCGATAATCTAATAAAAAAGAAGTGAAGGTTGTGGTGAAAAGAACTCACAACAGCACCAGTGTCCATGTGGCTAATATCAGCAGTAACACCAGGAGCATTAACAACATCATAGAGATGAAGAACTGAGACTAAAGGATTCATCTTCATCAACATTGCAAGTGGCTGCCCAATTCCTCCAGCAGCACCCAAGATAGCAACTTTGAATCCAGCTGCTCCACCTTTTGCTCTGCAATTTGTTCTTTCCAAAATAGACCCATCTCCCATCTTTATGAGTATAGCGAAAAACAACAGTTTTAATTATCAAATAATTTGTTCAAGTTAAGTCAGAATTCACAATCTATTAAACTTAAAAATTCATTCAACTGAATACCCAGTAGAAAAAGAACAGACCTGGGGATTTGAAGGGTAAAGATGAGCTGAAATTCTGGCAATTCGTTGGTGAACTTCTGCACCTGATGGCTGCATCTTCCTCCTGATTCTTTGGAATGAAAGAAAATTTGTGTCTTTTCTGTTTCTAATTAGGATATTTCAACTCTTTTTAAAAAAGGGGGAAAAATGTTGTGTGGATAAAACGATAATAATATAAGGTGAATGGTGAAGGAATTTTTTTATTTTTTTTTCTCGAACTTTTTGTGGAAAACAATTTTTGTCAAGAATTATCCCTATGCTATAATGTTTGTGGTACACAAAAAACAGTTCTTTTTCCCCAACTTGAAGCTATAATTTCTTTGGCTGTACACGATGATTCTCCAAAGTCTCAATCAGTATTGCTTCTCAATTATTAAGTAGTATTTTTTTTTTATATATTTGTTTCTTTATGACGCAATATGTGACTCCCATATAGATATGTTATCGACTGAATGACTTTGAGCATAACTTGTGTTCAAATACTTGATTCTGTAATTTACATTCAGGCAACTCGTATGTTCATTTGTTAGTGAGACATTATAGATTTTGATCGAGATGTTCTTTTAAGTATGTTGTGAATTTAATAAACATTTTTTGTAAAACCAATCGCATTGATTATAATCTATTTATGATTATCACGGACCATATTTTTATTTTTTCTTAAACTAAGACTAGTCACATATTTCTGCAGTAGAAGTATTTAGGATAATTTAGTTGGGCTGCAGAAAAATGGGCCTAAATTCTGCAAAGTTGCCTTTTGTATTTCTCAGAAGGAAATTGGTCCAGTCAAATAAGTGAAACTCTTGATTATATATTGTTCAAAGAGCGGTGTTCGTATTTTTATTTAACTATATAATAGGTGTGAGTTTCTTGAACGACGATCAAATGTATTTTTACAGTGCTTATTTTTATTTTATCAGAACAAAGATACGATAATATTTTGAACCCCAAACTTTAAATGTTAAATATCGAACAACTTCAAATTTTAGTTGGACCAATTGATTTATGTTCTAAAGGTTTTATATCAAAAGTTAAATGAGCCATTTTAATAATCTTAACCAACACACACATGCATCGAATCTTTTGATTTCAGGAATAATGATCATTTTGTCTATCTATACCCAAGATTTTGATGCATCAACTATACTTAAAAGTTATATACTTTTTCCAACTAAAATATAAAGCATTGTCAATAGTTTATTCATATCAACTACTTACTTTTTGTCCCTTAATGATAAGTCAATTATGTGTTACGTTTTATTAGGCTCTTCACATAATTTAAACACCCACTATCTTTCATTAATTAGTTTCTTTTTCTTTTTATCCTTTTTCTTTCGTGTGCTTTTTCTCATACCATTAATATTATAATATATAAAAATATTATTTTGATTCGAATTTGTGACACCGCGATTTAAATTATGATATATTGAACGATTTCTATGTGTTGAAGTTTGGATAAATGTATAGATCTCTTTCCCATTCTTTTACTTTTAAGGTGACTAAAAATCACTATCAAATGGAAGCGTAGAAGCAAAATATTCATAATATCAGTTAGGCATCTGATTCTAATTAATTATTATTTATATTTTCCCATATTCTTTCTAGTGACTTCTTATTAATTGTAATTCTTTAATTTCGATTGTGACATTGCCGGAAGTCCTGCAGAAAACTGAAATTTGATATTAATTTCACAATTGTGTTTTAATTAATTAAAGAAATTACTTATAACCTGATTTTTAAAAAAAAATACTAGTTTGCTATTGAATTTAGATTATTTGTTATTTATTCAATCAATAAAAGATTTCACTTGCTACAATAATTGGTACGATCATTGTATAAGTTTCACCTACCGTTTCCTCTTTGTGTCTAAAGTAGTAAAACACATGGTTTACATGAAAATATGACCCAAAAAAAGTTCGTCTAATTAACATGCACTATACCAAGAGAGAGGACTAAAAACAAATGTGTACGTAGTACATGAATATATAGTGCACTATGGTCGTCTACAAGAAAATTGAAGACATGACAATATTTATTTAGTGTCATTTGAAATATATATTAAAATGTTATAACTTGCTTGTATATATCGAACTATTTCATCGACTCAAGACATGATACACATAGAACACACTGATTCTGCATTTATTGTTATAAAAAAATAATGAGTATTAATAATATTTATTAATTTAAAATTCTGAATTTGTTCATGGTAAAAGCAATATATATATATATAAAATTTGAATAAGAGAAATGTTTTGATAATGACCAAGAGCTTGAGAAGGATGCACATACTGCTGGCTAAAGTTGGTTTTAGAAAAAAAATTCATCATTAGTAGAAAAGGTAGTAAATCATTAGTCAGTTATCACTTAGAATTTCCATTTACCTAAGTCCAAAAAGATAGGTAGCAAAAGTCATGTAATTATTATAGCATAAAGTCTTATAACAAAAAGAAATAAGCCGTAGCAAGATTGATTTGTAGCTGCTACTCCTTTTTTTCTCAAAAATGGCAGCTATTGAGTCAACCTTGGCGGCCATTATTAGATTTCACCATGTCACTTTGTCTATCTGTTTTTGTACTCATTACTACTTCCATATAATAATTACTAAAAAGGGACAAAGATCTGATTTTCTACAACTAATTAATACGAAGAAATATTTATGCTATTTTAGTTTCCTACTTAATTTATGGAATATGGGGCATGCATATTATGACAGATCGAACCATCAATTTATGTGTAATTTCAATGAATTTACTATATGCATCTGAATCATATTTTATATCATGACGTATAATTGTTTAAATTCAAATTTCACAATATCTAAATTTTGAATTCGTTGTTGTAGGCATACACACAATTGAAAATTTTCAAAAGAATGGCAGAGTGTAGTGATAATTTATACTTATTAACTGAAAATCCTCTATTTCCATTTAGGAGATAATTTGAAAGTTGTGGGAAAGAAAGACAAGGAATTAGGATATGCATATAGAAATTTGTGTCTCTATATTGTGCAATTTAGTTTCTTAATAAATTAAAGACACTCCCCCCACCCTACCCCACCCCACCACCTCCCAACCGACAATACTTCAATATATTACTTCCTCCATTTTAATTTATGTATTCAGTTTTGGCTCAACAATAATTTATTTGCTTTAATCTTGTGATATTAAATATTTTATATAAAAAGTTAATATTAAAAATTATCAAAAAATAAAAAAGACATTCTTTTAAAATGAATTATCAAAAAAAATAAGACAAATAAATTAAAATAAAGATAAGAAAAAATAGTAAAAAAGGTTAAAATTCCTTTTTCCTTTTCCCATTACTAGTACACTATATACAAATATTTATTCCACTTGATTTGACGTTGTTGATTATTCTCGTCAGAGAGATGTTCTAATATTTGACCAGCATATGTAACATATTAGTATTTCCTTTTCGTGTGTTTCAATTTATTTATCTAATTTTAATTTGAATACAAATATTTTAAAAATAAGCAAGATATTTAAAGTTTAGGATCTTAAATAAAACATATATAAAATATATTTAAAAATTAATTAATTTTATTATCATGCTACACGTAAAGTCAAAAAATGAAAAATTACTATAAAAAAATTAAAAAATATATTTTTTGAAACGAATTAAAAAAAAAAAAGTAAAATAAAAATAAATTGAAAGCGAGGACTAACAATTTTCCAAATCACCACCAACGAATCTGCTCTTCTGTTAAAAGAGGTCTCAGATTCGAATCATGAGTATGAAATTCTTTTTGATAGTGTTTTCCTTAGAATGAGACTAATACAAATTTAAATTAATCGATCTCCAAAATAAAACCCGACATTAAATTAAAAAAAAAAAAAAAAAATCTTCCAAATCAGCATGTGAAACTTTTGACGAGTGTGAATAGAGAGAATTGGAAACTTCTCATGGCCACCCTCTTGAGAAAAAATTCTCCACTTTCTCTCTCGTGGATTTCATGTTCCCACAGAAACCAAACATTAACATAGCCATAACAAACTTTCTTCTCTATTCTTCTTACTAGCCAAAAGAAAAAAAATGTCAGCCAGTGCCAACTTTTTCCGGCCATGCCCAATTTTATTGCTCTGTTTTTTCATATTCTTGATTTCTCCTTCTCATCAACAAGATGAGTTACAACTCCTTATGAATTTCAAATCCACTCTGAAAACAACACAAATTTCACATCTTTTTGACACGTGGACACCTCAGACTAACATTTGCAACTTCACTGGAATTTTCTGTGATTCTGACAGCAAATTGGTTAAAGAAATCAATCTTTCTGAACAGAATCTATCTGGGGTTGTCTCTTTTGATTCACTATGCTCTCTGAAATCACTAGAAAAGATTTCTCTTGGTACTAACTACTTGTATGGTAGAGTCAGTGACCATTTGAAAAACTGTACAGAGTTGCAGTATTTGGATTTGGGTAACAATTCTTTTTCAGGGGAAGTTCCAAATTTGTCTTCTTTAAGCCAATTGGAGTTTTTGAATCTCAATAGAAGTGGATTCTCTGGTTCATTTCCATGGAGTTCACTTGGAAATCTTACTAGTTTAACTTTCTTGAGTTTGGGTGACAATTCATTTAATAAAAGTCCATTCCCTCTTGAAATCTTGAATCTTGATAAGTTATATTGGGTTTACCTTACCAATAGTAGTATTGAAGGCCAAATTCCAGAAGGTATTGGAAATCTCACTCTGCTTGAAAATCTTGAGCTTTCATATAATGACTTGTCAGGCAAAATCCCAGATGGAATAATCAAACTTTCTAAGCTTAAACAGCTTGAGATCTATTCTAATGGACTCACAGGAAAGTTCCCTGTGGGGTTTGGGAATCTCAGTAGCCTTGTCAATTTTGATGCTTCAAGTAACAATCTTGAAGGTGATCTTTCAGAGCTCAAGTCTTTATCTCTTCTTGAATCTTTGCAGCTGTTTGAAAACCATTTTTCTGGTGAGATTCCTGTTGAATTTGGAGAGTTCAAGTTTACAGAACTGTCATTGTACAGAAACATGTTTTCTGGTTCTCTTCCTCAAAATATTGGATCATGGGCAGAACTTCAGTACATTGATGTTTCTGAGAATATGTTCACTGGTTCAATACCACCTGATATGTGCAAGAAAGGGAGTATGACTGATCTTTTGCTTCTCCAGAACAACTTCACTGGTGGGATACCTTCGAACTATGCTAATTGTTTGTCGTTGCAGCGTTTACGGGTTAGCAACAATTCACTTTCAGGAGTAGTCCCTAGTGGAATTTGGAGTTTGCCAGATTTGGAAATCATTGATCTCACATTGAATCTATTTGAAGGCTCAGTGACATCAAATATTGGTGAAGCAAAGTCTTTAGCACAGTTGTTCCTAGCCTACAACCGGTTCAATGGTCAATTACCACAGACAATATCAGAAGTTTCTTCATTAGAAGCCATTAATCTGAGCGCGAATCAGTTCTCTGGTGATATTCCAGCAGCAATAGGTGAACTTAAGAAGCTTAATACTCTTCATTTAGAGTATAATTTGTTTTCTGGAAGTCTTCCAGATTCTATTGGATCATGTGTTTCTCTCTGTGAAATTAATCTTGCTGGTAATTCACTTTCTGGTGCAATTCCCGAAAGTCTTGGCTCTTTGCCTAGCTTGAACTCTCTCAATCTATCTGATAACAGGCTCTCAGGTCAAATTCCAGCGACCCTTTCGAGTTTAAGATTAAGCCTTCTTGATTTGTCAAACAATAGGTTGAGTGGTAGCATACCGGATTCTTTATCAATAAAAGCTTTTAGTAATAGCTTTTTGGGAAATCCAGATCTTTGTAGTGAGAATTTTGGTAGTCTCAGGCCATGTTCATCAGATCCTCACACATCTAGAGACCACAGGACAGTCATGTTGTGCTTGATAGCTGGGGTAGTTGTTCTTGTTCTGTCACTTACGTGTTTTGTGTATGTGAAGTTTAAGCACAATAATCAGAATACTCCCGTAAAGAGACTTGATTCTTGGGATATCAAACAGTTTCATGTATTGAGCTTTAGTGAAGATCAAGTCTTGAAGGCATTGAAGCAAGAAAATTTGATTGGTAGAGGTGGTTCAGGGAATGTGTACAGATTAGTCTTGAATTGTGGAAAACAGTTGGCTGTGAAACACATTGTTAAATCCGATTCTGGTGACCAAAAAAGTTACCGGGACAGCTCAGCCATACTGGTGAAGGACAATAGAAGATCAAAAGAGTATGATGCTGAGGTGACCACGTTAAGTTCCATTAGGCATGTCAATGTTGTCAAATTGTACTGTAGCATCACAAGTGAGGACTCAAATATGCTGGTTTATGAATACTTAACTAATGGAAGCTTATGGGACCAATTGCATACGTCTCAGAAAGTCAAGATGGATTGGTTGGTGAGATATGACATTGCATTAGGTGCTGCTCAAGGGCTTGAGTATCTGCATCACGGATATGACAGCCCCGTGATGCACCGGGATGTCAAGTCTAGCAACATCTTGCTGGATGAACAGATGAAGCCAAAAATTGCAGATTTTGGATTAGCCAAAATTTTGCATGTTAATGGTACTAAGGACTCTTCGCAGGTTGTAGCTGGGACGCATGGGTACATTGCTCCTGGTACATATTTTTATCTTCCCTTTTCCATTTCATTGTTACTTAAAAAATAATTTTGGCAAATTCTAAATTTTATTCTTTCTTCATTGTTTGGCTCAACAGAGTATGCTTACACAACCAAGGTGACCGAGAAGAGTGATGTCTATAGCTTCGGGGTGGTGCTAATGGAATTGGTGACTGGAAAGAAGCCAGTGGATGCAGAGTACGGGGAGAACAGTGACATAGTCCAATGGGTTTGTAGCAAGATAAGAAACAAAACTAGCATGATCGATTTGGTGGATTCAAGCATTTTCGAGGGGTTCAAAGAAGATGCTGTTGAGGTTCTTAAAATTGCAGTTCATTGCACATCAAGGACGCCAGCATTAAGACCTTCCATGAGGATGGTAGTTCATATGCTAGAAGAAGCCGAGCCTTGCAAGCTGACAAATGTAGTCGTAAATTCACCGAATAAGGATGGCAGGAAACAAGGACTTGCTAACTAATGGCAAGTCATGATGTTGAACTATCTCGTTGAGAGCAGAGGAATTTTGCAGGATATTGAACTATGTTGTAAGTTCACAAAGAATGCTTAGTGTACATATGACACTTTTGAAGAAATAGTGTATTTCACAGCTGCATTAATAAATCCAACTAGCAAGTAATGTATTTCACATCCAAATTACTTATAGAAACTGAGCAGTTGATCTACCCTACAACCAATTTTATTTTTCTCTGGTTCAAAATAATTTAATTTTGCTTATCATTCAGCCAATCCCCATCAAAGTGGTTTTTTAAAATTTTCATGTAAGATCATTTCCTTCCCGAGTACGTTCATCTACTCCAGATGGTAAAGAAAGCTTAATTAACTGGACATTCCAATTATGACAAATTACAATGGCAGATGAAGAGCTTCAAGTTGTTCCTTGAATGCTGTTCTATTTATATTATTGGTAATACAACACACACAAGTTGATTAAAACTGGATATAACACTTTCCTTTTTCATCTTACAAGAAATTTGTTTTCAACTATTGGCTCTTCCCATACCGGACTTATTGTTTGAGAACCATAATCATCAAAACAGGGAGAAATAGTATCACTTCCCATTTCATAAAACCGCCAAGTATTAGTAGCGCGCTCAATGAAATAGACACAGTTGCTTCTGCAGCCCAATTGACTTGCATTAACGAACATACAATAATTAGTGCCTGCAAACAATGTTCTATTTCCAAGCTTGTCCAATTTTAACCATGATAGATCATCCATCTGTAGCTTGAACACTTCCACTTTATCCACCTTCCTAATCGATTGTTCAAATATCAAGAAAATCAACAAGATCTCTCCATTGGATTCAAGTAAATACTCTGTGAAGTGTTTTGGAAAAACTGATGGAACTGCTCGGCTTCTGCTTAATTTAGTGATTTGAAAACTGGATTCAATTTCTTCGATTACAGCTAAAGTACCTTGTAAACTTAATGCATAGAACTTACCTTCAAAGCCGATGGCATTAGTAAATTGCATTAGTTTCCTTTTTGAGCAGTTAGGGTCAAGCAAGGTGTTCTCTTCTTTCATCCATTTATTTTGGTATCCAAGATGAGAAACCACAAAGGCTGGAGTGGAACATCCTGTTAACACCATCAGAAAACAGGCCTTGTTATTGTTATAAGGATTTGAAGACAGAGTTGCAAACTTGAATGGAATTGTGGGATCCCAAGTGGGAATACTCCGATAAGTGAATCTTGAAGTAGGAATCAAGAGACAGTACATTGCAGGATCCTTCCCTCCAGCAACAATCAACCCGTGTGAACATCCATGAAAATGTGTCCAAGGATTATCCCATGATGTCCATCCACCGTACCACCAATATTCACCTACCCGAAATGGGATGTTGAGGGTATGCTCTTGAGTCTTGGACTGGAAGAAATGATCTTTGTCGGAAATTTCAAGCCAGGGTAATTGTGCATTTTTGGTACTACATTGCTTAGGTACTGATCTCCATGATTTAGTAACACCAAGGAAGCTGATGTTTTGCATAAGACGATTGGTTTCATCAGGATGCTGCCTTCCCATAAAGTCGAGGAGCTGTTGAGGGAGATTTGGCCATGGCTCTAGGAAGCTTTTAGTCTTTTCTTGAGGTTTGACAAACTTCTCCTTCTTTTTTTGACGACTCATTTTTAGAAAATAGATGAAGAGAGGACTATTCTGAAACTTCTAATATGCACCTTTTTATATTAGCTTGCCTCCATGTTCCTGCTGTTTTTTTAAAAATATTAAAAGAAGCACCAGAAACCGTAGCCTCCAAGGTAGTTGACCTCTTGGGACACAAGTTTTGTGACTAAATTAAATAGTTGAGTAGAGTTGACCATTTAGATGCTTGACTAACCCCCCCACCCTCCAACAATATGCAACCACCATGATTATTGTTTCATGTTCCATTGGATCCTAATATATTGGCATTGCATTATAAACAACAATGGAAGTGCATATTCCTCAGGATGTGAAGAATGGTGTATGAGGGTACTGATCCAATTGCAGGTGTTGCAGAGATCTAATTTGTGTTTACTTTGTAAAACGAACAAA
>JAJOOH010005106.1:0-50560 GCA_029582605.1 Solanum gracilifrons
GTTTTGTACTATTTCAGTCTCCATCTGTATTTATGGACTTGTCTTTTTCCTTTCGAGACAGTCCAGTCTTTGTTGTCCGGTTTTAGGACTTGTACTCATTTTGTAGTAGCTCTGTACTGGTGACTTCCAGGTTCTGGGAGGGATCTTTATTTGTATATATGTTTTTGGTTTGATTCCGCCTGTTTATATTGTTAATTTCCTACTCTTGTTTAGTTTCTACCCTCAGACCCATTACTTGTTGTTCCGGGTTACGGGTTGGCTTACCTATTGGTGGGTTATAGTAGGTGTCATCATGACTTGAGGAATCGGGTCGTGACACAGTGCATCTTTGTTAGATATGGCCTTGATGAATTTGGTTACAGGCTATATGATTTAATTGAGTAGAAACTTGTGAGAAGTCGTGATATTATTTTCATGGAGAATCAAACAATTGAAGATATTGACAAAGGGGAGAAGCTAGAATCTTCAAGTTTTGATGGTATAGTTCATCTAGAAGAAGTTCCTCACACAAGTATGCATGATGTTGTTGGGTTTGATGATCACGGTGACGCCCATAATCATGTATCGAATCAACATGTTGATGTTGATAATAACAATGATATTGTTATTGATGATCCTCCTGCTCATGAAGTTGTGGACGAATCAAATATTCCGCTTAGGAGGTCCACAAGACAGCGGGTTCCTTCCTCTCGTTATTCACCCAATGAGTATGTATTACTCACTGATGGGGGAGAACCTGAATGTTATGAGGAGGCCATGGAAGATGAGCACAAGGATTAATGGATTGAAGCCATGCAAGATGAGATGGAGTCTCTGTATGAGAACCACACTTATGAGTTGGTAAAATTGCCCAAGGGCATGAGAGCTTTGAAGAATAAGTGGGTATTCAAAGTTAAAGTTGAAGAACACAACTTGAAGCCAAGGTACAAAGCTAGATTGGTTGTTAAGGGATTTGGTCAAAGAAAGGGTATTGACTTTGATGAAATATTTTCTCCTGTTGTGAAAATGTCCTCAATTCGTACAGTTCTAGGTTTGGCTGCTAGTCTTAATTTAGAGATTGAGCAGATGGATGCGCCCGCTCAGGCTTCGCTGACCTATCGCGTGGTAAAAAGAAGAAAGTACGAAAGAATAGTAAACGGAGCACACCGCAGAAAGATTCTAAATATGAGAAGTCCCCCTTGGATTCGAGAAGAAGGAAATGTAATTTAGAGATTGAGCAGATGGATGTGAAGACGACTTTCCTTCACGGTGACCTATAAGAAGAAATTTATATGGAACAACCTGAGGGCATCAAAGTAGAAGGTAAAGAAAATTTTGTGTGCAAACTCAAAAAGAGTCTTTATGGATTAAAGAAAACTCCTAGATAATGGTACAAAAAGTTTGAATCTGTTATGGGGGAGCAAGGCTATAAGAAGACTTATTCAGATCATTGTGTATTTGTACAAAAAATTTCTGACAATGATTTTATCATCCTCTTGTTGTATGTGGATGATATATTGATTGTGGGCAAGAATACTTTCAAGATTGACGAGTTGAAGAAAGAGTTGCGTAAGTCTTTTGCTATGAAAGGCTTGGGTCATGCCAAGCAAATTTTGGGCATGAGAATTACTCGTCTCAGAGATGAAAGAAAGATTTATTTGTCACAGAAGAAGTACATTGAACGTGTACTAGAGCGCTTCAATATGAAAAATGCTAAGCCTGTTAGTACACCTCTTGCTGGTCATATGAAGTTGAGTAAGAAGATGTGTCCTACAGTTAGGGAGGAAAAAGAGTGCATGACCAAAGTTCCATAATTCTCCGTCGTCGGAAGTCTAATGTATGCAATGGTATGCACTAGACCTGATATTGCTCACGCAGTTGGTGTTGTTAGCAGATTTCTCGACAATTCGGGAAAAGAGCATTAGGAAGTTGTGAAGTGGATACTCAGGTATCTTAGAGGAAGCTCAGATGAATGCTTGTGTTTTGGAGCATCAGATTCAATCTTGAAGGGCTATACAAATGCTGATATGGCAGGTGACCTTGACAACAGAAAATCCACTACTGGATATTTGTTTACTTTTTCAGGGGGAGCTATATCATGGCAGTCGAAGTTGCAGAAATGTGTTGCACTATCTACAACTGAAACTGAGTATATTGCGGCTACTGAAGCTGGCAAAGAGATGATATGGCTAAAGCGATTTCATCAAGAGCTTGGTTTGCACCAAATGGAGTATATTGTCTATTGTGACAGTCAGAGTGCAATAGACTTGAGCAAGAACTCCATGTACCATGCAATGACAAAACACATCGACGTCAGATATCATTGGATTCGTGAGGAAGTGGAAAGTGAATCATTTCACATCAAAAAGATCCACACAAGTGAAAATCCTGCAGATATGCTGACCAAGACGATACTGAAAGACAAGTTCGAGTTATGCAAAGAACTTGTGGGTATGAGTTCTCTTTGAGAAGATGAAGATACCTCCTTCTAGTACATGGGACTGAAGGGGGAGATTTGTGGGGTCCATCCCATGAATTTTTTTTTGGGTCAACAATTGCTGCTGCAATTGTTGTAAAGAAAATGCAGCTGAATTTGTTTGTCAACAATAGCTGCAAACCTTTTTCTTTTGTCAACAAAGTTTGCAGCAATGCGAATTTTCGGTGGCATGATTTTTGAATAGTGCAATGCAATTGCATCTATAAAAGGAGCTCTTCAGCTCCTCATTTGATACACCAATTCACAAAGAAAGAAAAATATAGAGAGCTGTGAGGTTTCCATAGACTATATAAGAAAAATAGTCTGTGAAGAAAAATAGAGTGTGAGCGATATTTTAGTAAGGTGGAAATCAAAAGAGTGTTATTTCTTTTGAGTGTGTAGTAGTCACTTTGAGTATTGTATTCGTGGCTACACGGTGTAAAATTCCTTACAATAGTGATATCAGTTCTCCTCTTAGCCCGTGGTTTTTCCCTTATTTAGAAGGGTTTTTCCATTTTATTTCCATTAGTTTGACCATATATATTTTTGTGTTAGTCCGCATTTTCCCAACACAAATACGTCTGGACATAGTTCTTTTTAATAGCGAAAAAACATTGTTGTATCAATGATTATATGAGGATAAAATGATGGAGATTATGTTGGATATTTTTATTATTCAAATTGAATTATAACACAAATAAAAATTGATATTAATTTAGATTAAAAATGGGGTTGAAATGAACTGCAAATTTTATACTATTATAATGTTAAGTATAAATCAAATTTGAGAAGAAAGATTTACGGTCATTGTTGTTGTTTAAATTAAATGAGTAATCAATCTATCCTTCTATTATGATCACATAAAATATTGAATGGTATTATTTGTGAACACACGTTCTTGAAACTTAGAAATTTGGTGATAGTTGTTCTCAACTTTAAAACAATTTAATGTAGATATCTCATTTTTTATATTATATGGAACTCCGACAATCCAACGTAACGATGAAAAGGGAGAGTCCCAGTAATTAAATTTTTAACTATCAATTATGATGGTTCATTTATTACGTATCTTTACGTATTCTCTTTGGTGTAATATTTTTTTTTTTGCCTATTTATGTATATATATCAGTCAGTGGCGGAGCCACCTTACAATGAGGGGGGTCATCACCCCCCTTCGGCGGAAAATTATATGATTTATACATGGTTAAAATAATTTTTTAGGTATATATAGTAGATGTCGACTCCCTTTCGGCTACTTCGTGTGTCTATTTTTTTAGATTTTGAACCCCCTTACTGAAAATCCTGGCTCCGCCACTGATATCAGTGGTTATCGATCCACTTAGTTATACTTAACCTATTAGTTCATTGTGCTTTGTAGTTTGTAGATGACTTTCTACAAATTACAATATTACTATATCACATTTATATATCTACTCTATTTTGGAGGATTATATAATAAATTTAGATATATTTAGATATTTGATAGATTTTACTATTTTACTTTTAAATCAACATTTAGATATAAAAGTTTTTATTAATTCTTTCACACACGCGTTAATGAACAGTGAAATAGACATAAGCTAGGATAAAATTATGAAACAAGTTATAAATTATATTCTGAAAAGATCGAAAGTTAAACCCTTTTTTTCAAGATGAGAAAGTATGTTTTAATCGTAACAAGTGAAGACTTAAGCTTTGTATTCCATGCTAGACTTTCATCAAATAATGAATATTCAAATAAAAAAACTAAGTAATTTAAATTTAAACTCAAAAAATTTAAAAGGGAAGAGACTCAATTGCTCATGACATTTAATTAAATTTTTTTTATTCAAAGTCAATTTAGCATAAATTAATTAAATACAGTAGAAAAATTTATAAAGACAGAGAGTGTGTATATAATATTTTTGAAATAATTTTGATTATATAATGAGGTATTTAGTTAATACACATATTTAATGTTCATAAATTTGAAATGAAGAGATGTGGACAGTAAAATAAAAATTATTTTTCAGAAAAATATAATTACTTAAAAATATATCTCTATTTTATATTAATAAGAGCTCTTGATTTTATTAAGTCAACTGATAAACTAATGAAAATCAATATTAATGATCTAACTTTGTCTCTGTTCATTTGAATTTGATTATGAAGGGATATAAAAGGAGGGGAGGGTAGGGGAGAGTATATTTCATTGAGGAACAATATAATAGTTGAATTTTTTTTAATTACTATGATTTAACTTGCTTGAACAACACATTACAATCTAAAACGATTAGACATAATACTTTAATATTATCCGTACATCGCGCGGGTACGTATACTAATATTTTAATATAGAAGTCGAGTTTGCACTCATCAGAGAGCAACTGAAGATCTAGGGTGTGTTTGGTACGAAGGGAAAATGTTTTTCAATTTTCTCATGTTTGATTGGGTAAAATGTTTTTCAAATCAACTCATTTTTCTCAAATTTAAGGAAAACGACTTCCCTTCAAAAATTAGGGAAAACAATTTTCAAAACTTTCCTCCAAGTTCAAATTACAATTTTTTTGTTGAAAAAATAAATTTAAAGCTTATTTTAAAATATATTTTTCAACTTCAACTTTTTTAATTTTTTTACCCCACCCTCAACCCCCCCCCTCCAGACCCCCACCCCCCACCAACAAAAATAATTAAAAGTTTATTTTTAAAAATATTTTCAATTTCAATTTTTTATTTTTTTACCGCACCCCCGCCCACCCTTGATTCCCCCAGGCCCCCTACCACCTCCACCCAAAAAAAAATAATTTAAAGTTTATTTATAAAAATACCTCAAGACCAATAACTTTAAAAATAATAGTTTTCGAAAAGAAAATCAAAAATTTTATTTTTTTCGTAAATGACCGAATAATATAAAAAAAATATATAAAAATACCATAAAAAATTTCCGACTTGCACCAATGACTTTTAAATATAAAAAATAATGGTCACCCCCTCGACCCCCATCCTTCCAGCCCCCCACCCCCGCCCCACCCTCGACCCCCTTATCCCCCACCCCCAAAAAAAATAATTTAAAGTTTGTTTTTTAAAAATATTTTCAATTTTCAATTTTTTTATTTTTTACACCCCACCCCCCACCCCAAAAAAAATAATTTAAAGTTTATTTTTAAAAAATATTTCCAATTTCCAATTTTTATTTCTTCACCCCCTCCCCCTACCAGCCCTCGCCTGCCCCCCTACCACCTCCTCCAAAAAAAATATGAAGTTTCTTTTTTAAAAATATTTTTAATTTTTAATTTATTTTTTTTACCCTATCTCATCCCTACCCTCCCCCCTAAAAATTAAGTTTATTTTTTTAAAAATAATTTCAAAAATCATTTTTCTACTCTCTAGTAAAATTAAAAAATATTTTCTCAAAAATATTTTTCATTTATAAATCAAACACTTAAAAATCTTTTTCGAAAAATATTTTCTACTCACCAACCAAACATGAGAAAATAAGTCAAACGTCTACTTGTTTTCCAAGAAAACATTTTCCTTCATACCAAACACACCCCTAGTCACTACATCAAAAACAATTTTTAGTGTCAATATAATAGCTATACATATTAATAAAGAGTGATAAAACATTTATCGATATTAGTTAATTAATTGTTATTGATTCTATTGTTACTATAAACTTTAGAAACATTTACAAAAGTGTTAATTGCTTCTTATATTACATATTTAGCGATAATTAATTTATTATCGTTAATTAATTGATGCTAAAAATTATTTTTGATGTAGCGAAAGAAAATTGACGGAAGGTGACTGAAAGTGGGGTGGGGTGGGGGCCCTCTAAACTTCAAAATGACTTAACAAGGTTCTAGAGAATTAAGGACGGTGGGAAAATATTTTTAGTAGGCTATCTTGATAATGAGCACAACAAACTCTATTGCACTTCTGTCTCTTTCTTGTTCCAATTCCTTTAAATAATGGAGTAACCATTTTAGGACAATTGTCATTTTTTCATGAGGCTTGAAGAAAATTTAAACTATTCCTTTGAGGTTATATTTTTTCAACTTGTTCACTGTTGGCTTGACATAGAAATTAAGAAGCAGTAAATAATTGAGTAATTTTATCAAATCATCTTTATTAAATACAAGTCATCTAAATATTGAAAAATAAATAGTATTTAATAGCAAAGATAAAATAGATATAACATGATAAATTACTTATTAATTTTATATATTGGACCATATTGTTGGACATTTCAAAATAATATAGTGGACAAACTCAGATGGACGGAGAGAGTATTACTTCTCTGCAATTTTTTTTGTGATATGGATAAACAAGGAATAACAACATTATTGAGAGGAAATTTTTTTTGCAATGTTGGACTGTCTAGGTGGACTGCCATGTCAGCTCTAATGACAAAGATAACGTTTTAAGGATATTTGTTATCCAAAACATAGATGACAAGGATAGTGTTGATCCCAAAAATAAATAAAAAATATATATAAGTTGTTTCAAATAGTTCGAAGATATTTTAAACCTTTTTCCGCTTTGTAATTATGCTATTGGTTATTGCTTGCATCGGAAGTGGGAAGAAGACAGACTATGAATATGATCATCTCAACCCGAAAAGTAATATTTCCTTATATCTTTATCTGAATCCAATTCATCAATTCGCTCAGAAGATAATCATGGGATATATTTTTAGTAATTCTTAATTTTTTATTTGGTTATAAAGTTTTGGGATAATTTATATTCTATAATTAATAAATAATTAGTATTGGGATAAATTATTTTTGTTACTGAGTGAAACAATAATCTTAAAAAAACTTATTCAGAGATAAAATAGTTAAAATGACCAAAAAAATTACCCCTTCAAACCTTCTTATACATCAATTTTCACATCTTGTACACTTAGGAACAATATGTAATGCAAGTTCTTGCTAACCTGCGCTGAATGTAGAATTGTTAGCTAGAGTTAGGGATGTGCACTATTTGAATTAAATCGAAAAATCAAATCAAATTTTAATTTGGATGATTTTTTGATTTTTTAATTTGGTTTTGAATTAATAATTTACTTTGTTTGGTTTAAAGCACTCTTGGCAATTAATAAAATTCCCTTAATAGATTTTTTTTAAAAATTAAAATGCTACTATTACCTTGAAGTTACTAACATAGTCCAAAGCATTATTAGATATTGAAATAGCAAAGATATATATATGTCTGGCCATGCGATATAAAATCATGATTTGAAATCATAATATGAAATTATGAAATAAAGTTGAAGTTTTGTTTGGACATGCAATTTGGACTTTTTACATTGTATATTTTCTCATAAACATAAAAACCTCATAAGTTGTAGAACTATTAAAATAGTCTCAATTCTTTATACAATCTTACCAAATGAGCAAAAGTTTATAAAATCACATAATACACTGTCACAAAGCTATTCTTAAAAAATACATTTATTGATGAAATCTTTAATTCAATAAAAAAAATTGAAAAATTATTTTTTATTAATTCGATACAATCTTACCACAGTAGTTAGTCTTGTCCACCCAATATCATGATGATTTTTTTTAATTAAACGTTAATTTGAACGAAGTAGTAATAAATTTGATAAAAAATAATAAATTTGGTGAATATAAATGGTAAACAAACATTGATTTGAAGTAATAATAAATTTTATGTAGGTGGAAATAATCGTTATATGAGATATAGTAAATGGTTTACAAGGTAATGGTATGTATTATAAATTTTATTTACATATAAAACAAATGACTAGCTAGTACATATAGATGTGGTTTTTTTTTTAGAAAATATAAACTTGTGAGTCAATTTTTGTATTTGAAAAATCTCAAATCATAATTTTTGGAGAATTTAGAATTTCATCTCATAATATGAAATCATAAGATGAAATCAATGTGAAATCACATGTCCAAACGCTGATTGAATTCATATCATGATATGATATGATATATCATGACCAAACTCCCACGGAGTATAGTAAAACGGGGTACAAAACACTTTAGGACAAGAAAATTAGAAAATTTACTTAAACACCAATATCATTCATTAAAATATTTATATAAGCTAACATGATTCATAAATTATATAGAACGATGATTAATCAATGGTCTTATAAGGCCATGGTGTTGGAGTAGCCGGTGATGTATGAGATGGTGTATAGTCAATTACTATTGAATCATCAACCTCCATTTTGAAAAGCTTGGTTCCACTTGTATAAGCTTGATTTGATTCAATTTCTCTTTTTTCAATTCTTGCTGCTAAATCATATAACAAAATATTAATAATTTACTAACACTATTATATACTTGCAAGATGAAATAATTGTGGCATATGAAAGAAGTGTACTTTACCTTCTGTTACTAAAACAATAGACCATAACAAGAAAATTATCTTCAAAAGAAGAAAATTATTTGTTGCAACAACCTTCATCATGAATATTATTGTTTTGAATTTTTTTTAAATTAGAGATATGATATTATTTTTGCACTTTGTGAAACCTTTAAATAATAAAAAATGTTCACAAATTCCTTGATATAATTATGGTCAAAAACCATTAATAATATAACATGAAAAATGTGACTTCTTTAATAATGAGGAAATGTTAATAATTACTCCCTCTAGTCCATATCAAGTGAATCTTGGGATTTGACATATCATTAAGAAAAATATTTTCGTATATATAAATTGAACACCATTTTTCACTTTTTCCCTTTTAGTTATTTTCAAATTATTCTTAAAAATAGAAATAATTCAAATTAAAATCATAACTATGTGTAATTAACTCTTTTGAACTTATCAACTAGAAAATGTAAATTTAAGGCAGATATGAAAAAAAAAATTCCAACAATCTTGAACTTTAATTATATGGACTATAGGGAGTATTAAATTCAACAAAAAAGGGGTCAAATTTGTCCTTGTACTCTGGTAAATAAGTTATTTTTGCCCTTCATTATATTTTTTCAACATATTTACTTTTCTCATCCAATTTTAGGGTCATATTTACTCTTGTACTCTAAAAAATCATATTTATCTCTACCCTGTTAAATATTCATGTCTCACCTTAATTTTCCTATGTATTCTTTCAATTTCTTGCGAAAGCAGGTTTTGACATGTGACAACTCTTTTAATGGGCTAAAAGAGAGGAGTCGTGACCCTAATAAAATAAGGTGCGGTAGGGCATTTATTTACTAATTTGTAAATAACATAATTTTTACTACTTTGTGTAACTAAAGATTGGGTAAAAAAAAATTATCTTAAAAGAAAGGTGTTAGGCACCTTTCGAGGTCCACTAATGCATATCCCTTTTGAATTTTCAAACTAGGTGAGATTAAGCGAGTAAAACATGAACTTGATTAATTGACTATTAAATTAAACTAAGTGATTAAGCGTTGCAAAGTTGTTTATTAACTGTTTTAAGTGAAGAAAGTAGACGACAAAGGAAAAGAAAGTGAAGATAAATGCATTGTACACTAGACTTCGAATGTAAGAATGTTCAAAAGAAAACAACTAGAGTATTTGGAAGGAAAGAAAGCTAATCTTATTATTTTTTATTTTTTAAAAAAGGAAAAGATTACAACTTGGAAACAAAATGCAAAATTACATTCATTTCACAACTTAAAAGCCAAACACAAATTCGAAAGAATACAAATAAATCTAACTATCCTAAACAAATAGAAGCAGAGAGAAGGGTGAGACGAGATTAAATAATCAGGGGAGGGGCACCTAAATTATTAAGAGAAAATTTCAGAAAAAACTATTGTTTAGGGCTAATTAGAAATTTGTAACTATAGTTTGGGTATTTACCATTCATAGCAAGAGGAGTGAGGCGAGCAGATTGGGGAGAGAGGAGAGCGGCTAGTGAATTCAGGAGAGAGAGGTGAGCAAGATTTGGGAGAGGAGAGATGTTAGATATAGACTATATTTGGCGATTACATGAATCAACAAATACAATCTGATAGATGATGTATTCAATACACACATGCTTATATAGGTTGTATTACTTATATTCATTCGCTCTTGTATCATTTGTATTCATTTGTAATACAAAGATACAAATTGTATAGGCTGATACAAGATAGTATGTTGATACAACCATTAGAGTGATACAACTGATACAAGTATCTTTTTTTCTATGTATTCATTCTTTGTATTTGACAGATCAATACAATTGAATGAATTGTATGTCTCTACTATGGAGTATCATATAGTGAAATGCAGAGAGAAAGAGGGAATGAGAGAGAAGATAGAGGGATGAGAGAGGGAGAGAAAAGAGTGAGAGAGGAGAGAAGCATTGATCTGGGGCATATTTATATGCCTGAAAGTCAAAATTGTAATGACTGGTCGGTCATATTTGAAAAGTTTCGAGAATTTATCGTTTTGTCCCTCTCGATATCGACCTCGAGTCTTATATGATTGAGTTGAAAAATTGGTTTTTGAACTTTGAGTTAAAAGTTGAGAATTCAGTAAGTTTGGAGTTTGAAAGATTAAGTTGTTAAAAAAGTGGTTTTCGGTGACTTTTGGAGTTTCGAGCGTCACAATGGAATTCCATTGATTTCATCAGTCCCGGAATGTGAGAGTTGTCGATTTCAGATTCCGAGTTTTTTTGAGGATTTGAGGTCCTAAGATATGAAATTGTAGAATTTTAGCCTTTGGGTTGACTTTGATCAACATTCAGAGTTCGGATGCTCGGATCAGAATTTCAAGAGTTCTGTTGGATTTGAGGGATGATTTTAGGCCTAGGTGAGGTCTTGGTTGATTTTTGAGAGGTTTCGAGTTTGTTTTATCCTTTCTACGCATTGAGTTACTTTCTTATGATTTTTACCGATGTAGGATCAAAGAGATCCCAAATTCATGTTTTGACGGTTCCACTAAGTCCGAAACGTCTAGTATAATTGATTTGCATAAGTGATTTTTTACGGGATTCCGAACGAATCCCGAGGGTCCTTTAGATGGTTTGAGTGTTGATTATTTTTCTGGAGCCTAGTTTTGTACCTTTCGCTTTTGCGATAGGCCTTCCGTTTGTGAAGGCCAGACTTTTTGAAGGGTTCACTCATGGCTCGCTTCAACGATGGTCGCTTAAGTGGAGCCTAGTTCACAAAAGCGAGACCCCCCTCCCCTAGTTTTCGCAGGGTTCGCTTAAGCAAACCTATGGTTGCTTAAGCGACATCAGAGAAGGGTTTTGACTTGAAAATTTTGAGGTTTAATCCCCATTTTCCATTTTTGAGCTTGGGGAACCTTGGTGGCGATTTTGGAAAGGTTTCCTAGTGCTAAATCATTTGGGTAAGCTTTTATTGACCCTAAACCTTCATTTTCCTTTGATTATTTATGGATTTTAACTAGGGGTGTTCGT
The DNA here is from genome assembly GCA_029582605.1 of Solanum gracilifrons. NCBI lineage: Eukaryota > Viridiplantae > Streptophyta > Magnoliopsida > Solanales > Solanaceae > Solanum > Solanum gracilifrons. The sequence continues at coordinate 11,805 of JAJOOH010005106.1, forward strand.
GGTTCGATTTGGATTGGTTATTGGTTAAAACCAAAATCAAACCAATCTAGTCGATTTTTTAAATTTCTAAAATCAAACCAAACCAAACGAACAAAAATAACCGTTGGTTTGGTTCAGTTTTTTAATTTTTTTGTTTGAAAGTAATAAAATTTTTGAGGACATACGCATCCCGATAGACACAAACACCTAGTACATGAACAATTCACATGAAAGCTCTTGTCGATTCAATTAAGCAATTAAACAATACTAGAGTTATTATTACATGAACAAAGTGATTGAATTAAGAGAAAATGTGACTATCTTATGTGAGGTAGGGTAGGTAAAGACTAAAGTAAATTATTTTGATGGACTTGGACTTAGGATTGTAATAGTTGGGCAAAAATTTAAGTGTTGTGCTTGAAAAAATGACAAAGTTAAAGACTTAAGTTAATTAAAATTTAACAAAATATTTATATTTTATTTATGAATAATACATAAATAATTATAAAATTTATATATCTAATTTATTGGTTCGGTTTGGTTATTTTTGCGGTTGTTTTTTAGTAAAATCAAAACCAAACCAAATAGTATCGGTTTTCAAAATTTAAAAAACCAAACCAAACCAAATTTTGGATTTTTTAATCGTTTTGTTTCGGATTGCGGTTCGATTTTATTTTTTAACCATAACCATGAACAACCTTAATTCTAACATCATAATTTGGGATTTGATTTGGAAAATGACAATGTTTTGCAATAACTTGAGTTTTGATTTAAAATGGTGATTTTGATCCCTTTTTCAGAATGGTTTTCACTAATGAGTTTCTAAAGCCTTAAACCTCATTTTCATGTATCATTTTCCGGATTCAAACCTTCATTTTGAAGTTGAGTTTTGAGCTGATTGACTCATTTCTCTATATAATTGATATGTGAATCATTGTTTCTGATGAGTGATTGTTAATACTTAATTTTTATAGATTGTGTGGCTTTGAAAGTGATTCGGAAGGGGAAGACTCAACTCTTGGAGTGATTATTGATTGATTTAAGATAAGTGATCTCTTAAACTTTGTAATCTAGTATAATTGTCTACTTCTCTTCATTGTATATGTGTTGGGGAGTAATTCGGAATGAGGTGAAGGGTTCTATTGCTTTACTTAATTAATGTTAATAAACAAAGAAGGGGTAAATGAAAGGGTTTTGTGATGATAACGACAAGTTGTGAATTGCCTGGTTGTGACCCTATTTGATTGATTTGATGAAATGCCTTGATGGCTTGAATGTGGAGTTGAATTACATGACATGTTGTCTTTTTGTGTGGTGTGATATTGCTTGTGTGCATTGATTGTTGAATACAGTGATGAGACATGTGATTGTTATGATGTTAATGTCTTTGCCGACGATTGTTATAAAGTCAATGAAAAATGGTTCCGGATAGTGATTGTTATAAAACAGATAGAAAATAGTTTCGGCTAGTAATTTGATATAAAGTCTATGAAAAATGATTCCGGCTAGTGATTTGATATAAATCCGATGGAAAATGGTTCTAGCTAGTGATAGTGTGCCGATGGGAAATGGTTCCGATGAGAGATTGATTCTGGTGATTTGATGCATTTCTATGCCTATATGTGACTTACTTGTTACATGTGATTGATGTACTTGTTTCGTGTAATCGATCTACTTGACATTGAGTTTGACTTACGTGATACACGTTGGTTGTTGGCTTCTGATTTTGGACTGTGAATATTGAGCCTTGTGAACTTTTATTATAAAACTGTTAGATTGGGCTGATTTCTGTGCAGGTTGTAGTTTGAAGAGGATCGGTTGTGTAACACCTCGCTATTTGAAAGAGCTAAAAATAGAAAGAATCAAATTTGGAAATAGCAAATCTGAAAATTTTGGCAAGATATGCTAAGTATGAGTTTTGGGTCAATTTCAAACAACCATAACTCTTAGTACATAATGTATTAGGTGGGCTACAAGGTATCAAATGAAAGGTCTTGGAATCCTCTTTCCAACGTCACCAAGTTTGCTAATTTTTGAGCTTGTATGAGGGAGATATTGTCACGACCCAAGCCTACATCCTGGACGTGGTCGACACTCGAGAACCATTACTGGTCCCCAAGTGAACCCTCATCCTGAATGACTACAAGCGGAAGACTAACTCAAGCATACAAAAGCTTAAAACTGAATAAAATTCATTAAACTCAATTACAAATCTTTAACTCAAATGAAAAACTCTAAATAAAAATACATTATTCAATTCGCCATAAAATAGGCAACTTAAGTCTTCAAAACATTTAACAAAATAAATGAACAGACTTCTGAAACTCTGTTGTCTATCTATGAAGCCTCTAACTGACAAAGACGGAAATCGGGACAATACCCACGACATCCTGACAAAACTAAAAAAATAAATAAAATCCTCCGAAAACAAAGAGGCACACCATAGCTAACTCGAACTCCGTGTGGTATCAACAAAGCTCCTGTTGATGGTCCTAAATACCTGAATCTGCATCATGAAACGATGCAGGCCAAATGGCTCAGTACGTGGAATGTACGAGCATGTAAGGGAAATTCTAAAGCATAACATAAGCTTGAAACTTGATAAAAAGGAAACATACTTACCTCTTTTCAAACTTTTTCAACTCAAGGATACTCAAAACTACTCAAACTTACTCAACTCAGAAGTACTCAAGGATAAAATACTCAACTCAGAGATTAGATACTCAACTCAAAGATATGATACTCGACTCTAGGTACTCAACTCTGGATACTCAACTCAATATAAAGCAACAATTCACATGCAATATATAGAAAGCCTTTAAAACAGTAGAAAACAACTCAATTCGTTAAACAAAATGCAATAACAAACTCAACTTTACTCATATAATAAAGTAATATAGTTTATGTGGGAGTTTCTCTAACCGACAATCACCACTATGAGCCTAAATGGTGATACAACGTCTTGCCCACACTGCCAGAACTGTCCTATACTTTGTCGTCATAAAGAACGCCTTAACTAAGTGGATCCACTAGTCTTTGCTAAAAGCATCTTAAGGAGTCATCTAAAAAGTATGATCATTTACTACCCATGATGGCTACATAGTTTATGGAAACTTGAGTTAATATGAACTCGCATCCCCAAATCAGTGCTCAATACTACTCCTAAAATATACTTAGCTCATATGTTTTTAAAACAAACTTATTTCTTTGGTTTGAGATAATTACTCATAACTTAGCTTACAAGCTTTCTTGGAATCGATGTTCCCTTTCTTTCTCAAATGTGAAAATATTTTTAACTCTTTGGGAATACATAGTCCCCATATACTTCTTTGAAGAAATGAACTTCAATCTTTACTCTTTACTTAACTCAAAACTTAAGTCTAAACAAAGTTAAAACGTTTGTGAAATACTTCTTAAAATATGGTTCATGCCGAATTATGGACGTGAATGACTCAATGCAAGGTTTTCAATAACAATAGATAGAACTCAATACTTGGAACTCAAAAAATTCAATGATACTACTCATTTCAAGAATGCTCAACTCAGAGGGTTCATGCGGAATTATGAGCATGAACTACTCGACTCAAGGACTCAAAGGTACTTCTCATCTCAAGATTGCTCGACTTATAGGGTTCATGCAAAATTATGGATTTCAATAACCCAACTCAAGGACTTCATGGGTAACATGTAATAGTCCCATGATTAGGAATATAATCTCGAAAAAAGATTAGGCAACTCAATACTCAAGACTTAGAACTTGAAGATACTACTCCTTTCAAAGATACTCAACTTATGGAGTTCATGCGGAATTTATGGGCATGAACAACTCGAATCGAAGGTCTACATAACAACATGAAACTCATGTATATGAATTTTTTCATTCTCATACTTACTTCCTCAAAACGTAGCTCAAATCGATAGTTGATCTCAAAGGATTCACAATTGAACTCAAAGACTCTCTTGAACTCTACTCTTAACTCTCTCTTGAATGTGAATTATGAATTCAAGAGTTATGGTTCCTGATATGAAGGATATCGATAACAATATAGCAATTCAATGATTAAGAATAGAACTTTTAAAATAAACACGAACTCAAGAACTCAAAATCAACTTATCTCAAGAATACTCAAATCTAGGGGTAGAATCCTAAATCTCTTTTACTGATTTGAAAGTATATGTAGGATGTGAGGACGAACTAGTCCAACACTATGATAGTCTTACATACCTGGAAAAACAAGGTTCTTGAAGAATCTTTAAGAAGAACTTGATTAGAAGTCTTGAAACCCTAGCTTGAAGATAAACGATCAAGAAAACCTTTCTTGAGATTTTTTAAATTAGTTTCTTGAAATCTCTATGGCCAAGAATTATGATTTTCATTAGTGAAGATGAAAATCTGATTGTTTTGAGCCTTTTATTAGTCAAGAAATTTGATTAGGGTTTTCTTGGAGGTAAAAAAACAAAAACAACCCTTTTTAATGTTTTCTTGTCGGCTAATTCGTAACAACACTGTATAGGTTACTAAAATAGTCATAACTTCTTACTCAGAAATTGGATTGATGCGAAATTGATGGCGTTGGAAAGTAGATTCAAATACCTTTAATTGAATAGTTTATGGCGCACGTAAATCTTTATATTCTTGGAGATATGGTCATTTGACGTTGACCCAAGTAGAATCTTACAACAAAACTTAATCGATAAGGAAATTTCAAGAACACTTATCAAGAACTCATCAAGGTGCTACATATAGTGACCTGACCTTAAGAAATTTTAAATTCCTCAGATAAACCCTACTCACTATGAAGGATGGTTCGAGTCTTAGTTCAAAAATTATCTGTGGTGTTACAGATATGCCGGTTTGAAGTCGGGCTGTTCGGATAAGGAAAGTCACCCAGATTTAAGAGGGGTATTTTGGTCTTTTCCTTACCCTATCAGATTTAATTCATTTTTAGTAATTACTTAGTGGTCTAAACTGATTTGGTTCAATTTACGCAATTACGATTCATGTTAGGGTTTTTAGAAATGAGTTCAAGAAAAGAAAAGAGGAAAAAAGAGGAGAAAGGTCAAGATTTTGTTGCGAATTTTGCCAAGGGTTGATCCCTAAAGAGGTATGTGAGACTTTCATACTGTTGGGTTCGTTCACCCACGCGTCAATCATGTTTATTTCAGCGAAATTCATTCTAGAAAGTTGAAAGTTTGATAATCTTGAATTGTGTTCTTGAAATTGGCTTTCGTTCTTGAGTTAGGATGGGATTATTGAGTTCCTGAGGAAATCGTGTCCATTTTAGAGTTGTTCATGAGTATATTCTTGTGTACATGTGTTGGGTATCTGAATCTAAAAAGAAATTGAGAAAAAGAATCGAATCTAGGCGAATTGGGGTTAGAAAATGAGGAAGAAAAAGTCTGATAGAAAACACGTACCAGGTCCGCGTCGCGGACTTGTTCCTTTAGTGTGAACTTTCCTCTCCGCATCGCAGAAATATCGCGAACCCCACTGTCTCAAAGAATTATTTCGCGACCAAATAGTAAAATGCATCTCCGCGTCACGGACTTGCTTCCAGATAGTGTTTTTTGACCGTTTCTCATGATAAACTATCTAAAAACACTCTTAATCATCATGATAACTTCCTATCACAAATCATAACCTTGAATTCATAATTCAAATTCAAGGTAGATTTAAGAGCCAAGTCTAGAGAGTTCTTAGAGTCTTTTCAAAGGTCTTTTACAAATGTTTTAAACTTGTTTTAAAGACTTGAGCATTGAGATGAGTAAGAGTAAAAGTGAAGTTCATTTCTTCAAAAGATTATACAAGAACTAAGTATTTCCAAAGAGTAAATGTTTTCACAATTAAACAAGATAGGAAATTAAACACTTATTTTCAAGAGAACTTTTGAGCTAGTTTTTGAGTAATAATCTCAAACCACAGAAAGAGTTATGTTTTATTAAACATATGAGCTAGTTATATTTTGGGAGTAGTATTGAGCACCGATTTGGGGACGAGTTTGAGTTTAAATAATTCAAAGTATCCATAAATCGTGTAACCAACATGGGTAGAAAAGGGTCATACTTTTTAGATGATTCCTTAATGTTTTTAGAATAGACTAGTGGATCCACTTAGTGAGTAGGTTCTATACCCCGGCAAAGTATAGGACGACCCTGGCAGCGTGCGACAAGATGTTGTATCATTACATAGCTCATAGTGATGGTTGTCGGTTAGAGAATCTCCCACAGAGTTACTTATATTTTCATATATAAACTGAGTTATTGTTGTGTTTTTCAATACAATGAGATGTTATCTTTAAGTTTTAAAGTTTTTCTCTATACTGCATCTATTTACTGCTTTATATTGAAATGAGTTGAGTAGAGTTGAGACGAGGTAAGTTCCTTCAGTTACCTTTTTAGGCTTATGCTTTATTTTAGAATTCCCCTCGCATGCTCGTACATTCAATGTACTGATGCCATTTGGCCTGCATCATTTTATGATGTAGATACAGGTAACCAGGATCAGCATCCAACGCTTTGTTGATCCAGTTGAACATTTCAGAGTCATTTGGTGAGCCTCCTTACTTTTCGAAGGATCCCTTTTATATTGTTTTGTCATTTAAAGTTGGTAGGATGATCGGGGGTCTTGTACCGACATCCCTCTTAGTATTAGAGATTTCATAGATATTTAGTTATTAGTTCATTAGTCTTGTTATTTCAGTTGTGTTGATTATAAGACTTTATTTTCCTTATTAGCTAGTTGAAGGTTTTCTTTTATAACATTTTAGTTTATTTCATGAACTTATCTTTGTTGAGTAAAAGTCTTTCGCTGAGTAGTAAGTCAGGCCAAGGGTTTGCTTGGGGCTAGTAATGGTTCTCGAGTGCCAGTCCCGTCCAGGGTGTAGGCTCGGTGCGTGACAGGTTGGGTGAAAAGGATTAGTTCAATTCTAGCTAGATTTCCTTGTTTATTAGGTTTCTTATTGGGTACGGTAATATTTGTACTCACTCCTTAATTCTATACTTATGTAGGTTCTAAGCCCGGACTTGTATGATCTCCTCTGTCTTCTCCTGATTTTGAGAGGTAGACGTTTGCCATCCCGGTGGACCCTCTTGTTCCTTTACTTTACTTTTGTTCTATTAGAGAAGCAAAGACTATGAGACTTGTATTTATCTTTTTAATTCTATTTTTACATTAATGACTTGTACACGTGACAACCAAATTTTGGGGTTGTTTAGAATGAATAAGTTTTTCGCCTTTGTCTTATTCTTGCTTTATATTTCCACATTTCTTTCATTTTCGTTGGGTTGAGACTGACTTGTCTTGGTGGGAATAGACAAGTGTTGTCATGTCCATTTTTGGATCGTGACAAAATTAAACCCATATGTGAGCTAAGTTTGAGAGCAAAACTATATGTCATTTATAGTTTTCAGAGTCATGTGTATGCATCATTAAATAACCCATGTGATTAGTGAGTGCAGGTAAGAAGGTACGAGAAAGAGGCATAAAAGTGGCTAGTTCTAGAATGGAAATAAATCAGGCAAACAAGAGACAAGTCGTAAAAGGGAGCCAGGTAGGAAGTGAAGGAAAACCCTAGCTTCATATTCCCTCTGCGTCGCAGAGAAGGAAATTATCACTTGACTCTGGATGAAGATGAAACAAAAGACTATTTATTATTTCCATGTCGCGGAGAGGATGATGATGTGAAGATAAGTAGGTCTGTTTCACCTCCGCGTTACGGACTTGCAAGCCATTTTTTTGTCAATTTAGTACAACTATAAATAGACTCGAATTTTATTATTTTAATTATCCTTTTTTGGTTTGTAGAAAATGACGTGTTAGACAAATATTTACGTTAATTTGAGGGTTCATTCCTTCTCTTTTCATCTATTGATTTCTCCCACGATTATTGAACATTCAAAGATTGAGAATCAAATTATGAGTAGCTAATCTCCCTTATTCTAGGGTTTGTAGCTACGAATGATTGTGTGGAAGATGGAAGTTTTTTACCGCTATAAATTGCTCTTTTGTTCTTGAATTCTTTATGTTAATTCTTGATCATCATTTATATACATTCTATTGTCTAACTTGAACTCGAGAGAGGAATGTAATGATAGAATGTGGGAAAAAAAGAGCATGTTCTTCTCTAGAAACTAAGTTTGATTTGTATCTAGGATAGAAATATATCAGGAGACCTTGTTTGGTTACTAAACAAGAGGAAAACTTAATGCTCCATAATTGGTTCAATTTATATTCCCGCTCAAAGATGTAGTTAGACTGCCAATTGTGACAGGTGATTAGAGGTCGATAGACCATGATCATACATCCAACCTTGTATTTCAGTGATTTGATAACCAATAAAAGTCCATAAAAGAAGATATTATGCACGAATTCTAAGTAGGTTGCAGCCCTGGAATTACCTAAGTCATTGTTTGAACTCCATTCTAAAGTGAATCGTTATTAGACTGTTTAGTTTGTTCTTGAAAAATTGTTAATTGACAAATACTCATAAATCTTTCTTGACACACTTTCTGAAAATTATAGTTATTATCCAAATCAAATTTGTCTGATCTTAAGTCTTTGTGGGTTCGACATCCGGCTCTTAAAAGAACTACTTTAGTACTTGCACGACTGCGTACACTTGCATTTGCATTTGAACCTAACAAGTTTTTAGCCCCACTGCCGGAGACTTAAAATTAGGAGATATTTGATTTTTGTAGTCTTTAGGTTTATTGTTCATGTGTTGACAACTTGATCTTAGTTGTCCTCTATTGCAGGTTATTTTTAGAATGTCAAGCTGGAAAGTGACAAGAAGATTGCAAATGTTTCTCAAAAGTCTCAAAATAGATAACTCAGAATATTTTAAAGAAATCATTCAACTGGCCAAAAGAGACAACTCAAGTCTTAAACATTTAACAATGAAAATGAAAAGACTCCTCAAAACACTAATGCATATTTTTGAAGCCTCTAATAACTATGATGGAAGTTGGGACAAAAACCACGACATCCTAATACGACTGAAAGTAAATGTGGGAATCCTTCGGAAGCAAGGAGGCTTACCAAAGCAACTCAGGAACCGCAAGTGGTATCAACGGAGCGCATGTTGATGACCCTGGTTACCTGTATCTACATCATGAAATATGCAGGCCAAATGACGTCAGTACATGAAATGTACGAGCATGCAAGGGGAACTCTAAAGCATAGACATAAGCGTGAACTGATAAAAAGGAAGAACATACTCACCTCATATTGACTCAACTCAACTCAAACTCAAAAATACTCAACTCAGTTCAATATAAAAGCTACAATAGAAATGCATTATAAAGAAAGCTTTTAAAGCAGTAGATAATAACTCAATGTATTTAAAAATACAATAATAACTCTTTTACTCTTATTTGTGAGATTCTCTAACCGACAACTATCACAATGAGCTATGTGATGATACAACGTCTCGCCCATGTTGCCAGAGCTTTCTTATACCTTGCCAGAGTATAATACATCCCCAACTAAGTGGATCCACTAGGCTATGCTTTAAAAGTAATAAGGAATCATCTAAAAAGTATGATTTTTTTTATCCATGTTGGCATACATGGTTTATGAGGACTTTGAGTTATCTGAACTCGTCCCCATATCGGTGCTCAATACTATTCCCAATAATATAACTTATGCTCACATGTTTAAAAATATTTCCTCATCCTCAAACTTTGAGATTATTACTCAAAGGGTCTCTTAAAAGAGACAGTTCTCAAAACTCGTCATGAACTTATTTGGAAATCGAAGTTTCCTCTCGTTTTAAATGCAAAAACATTTACTCTTAGGAATACTTAGTTTCCTTATACTCATTTTTTAAAACATGAATTCCACTCTCCTCATCCTCATACTCAAGTAATCAAGTCTTAAAAGACTTCACAAAATGACTCGAAAGAACTTCCTCGAACTTTACTCTTAACTCTATCTTGAATTTGAATTATAAATTCAAGAGTTATGACTTGGATATACATGATCTCTCAAGGATTAATGGAAATTTTAAATGTGGATATCAAGTAGAGAACATAGATATGATTCAAGGGAACACATGCGGAAACAAGGACGTAAGGGTAGAGGACCTGACGACTCTGGCGCACTGAGTGGACGGGGTGCCAACCCCAAAACTATTATAGCTGGTTTGGGGCGCACTGAGTGGAGCGGTGCGCCAGGCCCCAAACTGCTGGAAGTGGTTTGGGGCGCTCTGAGTGGTGCGGTGCCCCACCCATATACCCATGTTTTGACGAATTTTCTTGCTTTAATTTCATGTCTAACTCACCTAGAATCGAACGATTTCCCTCAAACTCTTTTGAATTCTTAGACCCAATATAATTACAACAAAAAACCACTCAAGATTACTCAAGAACAATACTCAAACACAAGATCCTCATCTCAAGAACTCAACGAAACTTCATATTAAAGAATGAAGCACAAACTTCAAGAAACTCCTCAATAAACTCAATATACCCAATCTTATGGATGAAATTCATAAAAAAAACTCATGATTGACATGTGGGTGAACAAACCCAATACTATGGAAACTTACATACCTCGAAAGAATCAAATTCTTGGCGGAAATCCTCAAAGCTTCGCAAGAATCTTGATCATTCTCCCTTTTCTCCTCTTGAGCTTCTCTCCACAAAACCCTAAGTGTGTTTAGGAATTGTGAAAACTGATCTAAGTCAGTTTAGACCCCTAAAATGTTACTAAAAAAATTTAGGCTAGTGGGGGTAAGAAAAAGACCAAAATACCCCTCCTTAATCGAATGAATTTCCTTAATCAGTTGAACTCAAACGAGAATATCTCCCTTATCTGAACTCAAAATTTAGAAACTCGATGGTGTTGGAAATAAGATTCAAAGATCTTTCATTTGATACCTTATAAGACACCTAAATCATCCTATACTGAAAGTTATGGCTGTTTGAAGTTGACCCAAAACTCACAACTCAAGCATAACTTGAAAAATTCTCAAATTGGATCTTTCCAATTTAGTTCTTTCTAAAAATATCTCTTTCTAAGACTGAGGTGTTACATCAGACCTCCTCGAATAAAAAAGAAGCTGAAGGCAGATTTAGAAGAGATGACTGTTGCAATAGCAATGGGAGATGCTGAAATTTATCGATTAAAAGCCATTTAGCAGTAAGGCCAGACTTAGAGACCAAGCAGTGCTGAGACTCTTCAGAAGGAAAATGTTTATTTGAAGGCACAAGTTAATGCCTTAACTGCTATAATAAGAGTCTCACTGGTTAAGTGAGGAACCTGACCAAACAATTGATAAATGCTTATGTAGTTGAAATGAGTACATGACATCTGTCCTTCATTCCTTATCCCCTCAACCCCCCTCTTTCTAAGTCCTCTTGGGTTTCCCCTATTCTTCCTACCCTAATTAATCTTCCCCCCAGTTAGCAATATTTGTTATAATGGTTCTCTTTTGTATTTATTTATGCAGTGTTTATGGTGTACAATCCTTTTGAATTATGAATGAAGTCTTGTGTCTACTATGCTTCTCATCTTTTTGCCTATTTGTTCGTATTATTGTTGCCCCAGTGGCCATGAATTTCCTAGAATGCTTGTGTCACGACCCGAGCCTACACCTTGGACGTAGCCGGCAGTCAAGAACCATTGCTGGTCTCCAAGCGAACCCTCATCCTGGCTGACTACAAGCGGAAGACTAACTTAAGCATACAAAGATTAAAAATGAATAAAGATTCATGAAACTTAAATACAAAGCTTTAACTCAAAAGGAAACTCTGAATAATATAATATATTTAACTCGCCCCAAAATGGGCAACTTAAGTCTTTAGAACATATAACAAAATAAACGAACAGGCTTCTAAACTTTATTGTCTATCTATGAAGCCTCTAAATGACAAAGATAAAATTTGGGATAAGACCCACGACATCCTAACAACTGATATAATTGAAAGTAAAAATGGAACCCTCCGGAAGCAAGGAGGCTCACCATAGCTAACTCGAACTCCATGTGGTATCAACGAAGCTCATGTTGATGACCCTGAATACTTGTATCTGCATCATGAAAGGATGCAGGACAAATGGCTCAATGCATGGAATGTACGAACATGTAAGGGGAAATCTAAAGCATAACATAAGCTTGAACTTGATAAAAAGGAAACATACTTACCTCTTTTCAAATTTACTCAACTCAAGGAATACTCAAAACTACTCAAACTTACTCAACTCAGAAGTACTCAAGGATAAGATACTCAACTCAGAGATTAGATACTCAACTCAAAGATATGATACTCGACTCTGGATACTCAACTCAATATAAAGCAACAATACACATGCAATATATGGATTCTTTTAAAACAGTAGAAATCAACTCAGTGTATTGAAGAATACAATAACAACTCAATTTATATATAATAAAATATAATATAACTCTGTGGGAGTTTCTCTGACGAAAAACCACCACTATGAGCCTAAGTGATGATACATTATCTTGCCCACGTTGCCAGAAGTGTCCTATACTTTGTTGTCATATAGGACGCCTTAACTAAGTGGATCCACTAGTCTATGCTAAAAAGCACTAAGGAATCATCTAAAAAGTATGATCCTTTCTACCCATGATGGCTACATGGTTTATGGAGACGTGAGTTATCTGAACTCAAACTCGTCCCCATATGGGTGCTCAATACTACTCCTAAAATACTCAGCTCATATGTTTAAAAACATAACTTTTTCTTTGATTTGAGATAATTACTCAAAAATCGTTCTCTTAAAAGAGATGGTACTCAAACTGCTCAAAACTCTTTTGGAAATCTCAGTTTCCTCTCATCTTAAATGTGAAAATATTTACTCTTGAGAAAACTTAGTTCCCATATATCATTTTAAAGAAAATGAATTTTTACTCTTACTCTTTACTCAACTCAAAGCTTAAGTCTTAAAACAAAGTTAAATCATTTGTAAAAAGACTTCTTAAAATAAGGTTCATGCCGAATTATGGACATGAACAACTCAACTCAAGGTTTTCAATAACCATACATAGAACTCAATACTCACAACTCAAGAACTTCAATGGTACTACTTATTTCAAGAATGCTCAACTCAGACGGTTCATGCGGAATTATGAGCATGAACAACTCAACTCATGGACTTCACGATACTACTCATCTCAAGAATGTTCAACTCATAGGGTTTATGCTGAATTATGAGCATGAAACAACTCGACTTGAGGGTCTACATAACAATATGAAACTCATGTATACGACTCTTTTCATTCTCATACTTACTTCCTCAAAACTTAGCTCAAATCGATAGTTGATCTCAAAGGATTCACAATTTAACTCAAAGACTCTCTTGAACTCTACTCTTAACTCTCTCCTGAATGTGAGTTATGAATTCAAGAGTTATGGTTCATGATATAAAGGATATCGATAACAATATAGCAAATTCGATAATTAAAATAGAACTTTTAAAAGAAACACGAACTCAAGAACTCAAAATCAACTTATCTCAAGAATACTCAAATCTAGGGAAAGTATCCTAGATTACTTTTTTACTAATCTGAAAGTAGATGTAGGGCGTGAGGAAAAATTAGTTCAACACTATGATAGCCTTACATACTTGAAACAACATGGTTCTTGAAGAATCTTGAAGCAGAACTTGATTAAAAGCCTTGAAACACTAGCTTGAAGGTAACCGATCATGAAAACCTTTCTTGAGATTCTTGAATTAGTTTCTTGAAATCTTTACGACCAAGAATTATGATTTTCATTAGAGTTTTGCCCTAGGGTTTGATAGAGAAGAAAAATAATGGATTAAAAGATGAAAATCTGATTGTTTTGAGCCTTTTATTAGTCAAGAAATTCGATTAGGATTTTCTTGGAGGTAATAAAAACAAAAACAGCCCTTTTCAATGTTTTCCCGTCGGCTAATTCGTAACAGCACTGTATAGGTTACTAAAATAGTCATAACCTTTTACTCGAAAATTGGATTGACGCGAAATTGATGGAGTTGGAAAGTAGATTCAAATACCTTAAATTGGATAGGTTATGGCGCATGTAAATCTTTATATTCTACGAGATATGGTCGTTTGAAGTTGACCTAAGTAGATTCTTACATCAAAACTTAATCGATAAGGAAACTTCAAGAACTCTAATCTTTCAACTTAAAGAATGAAATTTCGCTGAAAATAACATGATTGGCGTGTGGGTGAACAAACCCAACACTATGGAAGCTTACATACCTCTTAGGGATTAAACCCATGGCGAAAATCCGCAACAAAACGCAAGACTCTCGACGAACTCTTTGATCCTCTCCTCTTTTCTTTTTTTTTTCTCTTCTTGAACTCTCAACTAAAATCCTAGGCGTATATTAGGATTATTAAACTGAACCTAATAGGATTAGACCCTTAAAACCTTACAAAAATTGAATTAAATCTGATTTGGTCAGAAAAAGACCAAAATACCCCTTACTAATTTCGGGTAACTTTCCTTAACTGGGCAGCTCAACTTCAAAAGGGGATATCTCACTCATACCTACTCAGAAATAAGCAAACTTGGTGGCGCTGGAAAGATAATTCAAAGATATTTTCTATGCTATCTGGTATCACACCTAACTCATCCTAAGCTAGAAGTTATGATCGTTTGAAGTCGACCCTAAACTCATACTTAGCTTAACTTGCAAAATTTCAGATTTTGCTATTTCCAATTTAGTTCTTTTTGGAACTCAAGGTGCTACATCTAGTGACCATAACACTTAAGTAAATTTTAAATTCCTCGTAAAAATCCTACTCACCACGAAGAATGGTTCGAGTCTTAGTTTAAAAATTTTCTGGGTGTTACAACTTGCTCTCTTGCTTGGTTTACAGTTATTACTTTTTTATGATATCAAACGGAGGAAGATATATTGATAACAGGTAAGATAGTTCAGATTAAAAGATTTTATCCTTGTGATAAGGGAGCATATTGATAGGGGGAATGTTGCTTGAAGAAGATATGAGAGATAAGACGAATAAAAGGGGGGAAATGTTGTATTTTTATTTTTGATGATTTAACAAACTAAAAATCAACAAGTCCTAATAAAGGGATCTGGTCTTCTGGGCTTTTGTCTTACGGGGAAAGTCAATGGTGTGCAGTTGTAAAGCTGCAAATACTGCAGTGATTGGTGGTAACTGCAACAGATAATCCGAAAGGACTTCAGACATCGATCAATGGTGTTGCGCCTAATTTTTTGTCTCTCTTCCAAACAATACATGATGGCAAGAAACAACCTAGTTTTTGCAATCAAGAATATTCATAAGTAAAAGCCATTTTCAAGGAAGAACCATTCTCACACGCAGAAAGGGACCTAATCGAGTGTTGCAGAGTCTTAAGTTGTTATTCGAGATTAGTGTCTTGTGATCTCATATTGTAAGATATATTCCTAGTTATAAATGATAATATATTGTGACGTTTCAAAATACTGAGTTTGTGGCTAGATCTAGCCAAATTATGTGTTTGAAGTGTTGTTCATCTTTTATTCCTAAGATAATTAGAACAAAACTTTGAAGAACTTGGTATGAAACAACAAAGTTTAAAGAGTATTTTCAAATAGAAAATTAAAACTAGTAGAGAAAATAGAATCAGAAACAAATTAGAAACAATATAAAAATAATTTTCTCAAAGAAAGAAAATCGAACCCACTGAATGCACAGTGTCCCCTTAAGGATTATTTCCCTCAAGTACCCAAGGTTAATGGAATATATCCTTCTTGGATAGAATGATCTTACTCACCGGTGTATCGATACCTAAAACCACGGTGTTAGCGAACCACTCAACGACAGTAAAGTACCCTTAGAATACTAGATTTAGTAGTAGTAGAAGAAGTCCAGAAAAATTCATTCAACTAAAATGAGAGGAAATCCCTCAATTTATAGAAAACAAAGGGTAGTGTGAAAAGGTTCTTATTGTGCCTTACCGGAAAGGTCACTAACCTTTGGAAAGTCACAATCTTTCGGAAAGGTCGCAACCTTTCATAAAAGCCACAACTTTTCATAAAAGTCGCAACTTTTCATAAAAGTCGCAACTCTTCATAAAAGTCGCAACTCTTCATAAAGGTCACAACTCTTCATAAAAGTCTCAATTCTTCATTTTCCATTCATACCTTTTAAAACCCAACAATCCCCCGCATGAATGGGGAATGACTCCAACACAAAGAAACGGACAAGTATGTGTACATTACAAGCAAGAATTAATTGCATCTGGATAAGTAGGTTTCCCTTTGGACTTTCCGTAGTGAAAATATGTCGAATATACTCGGTCACTCGGTAGATGCGATATCTTTGAATCGCCGAGCTTTGGTGTATACCTAGACAACCATATGTCACAAAATTAACCCTTTACCATTTATGGTTCTTATGGTTGTGTTTCTTTCAGCCATGAACACCTCCTGGTTTCATGAGTGTATAGAGAATAGGCTTTTGACAATAATTCTCTTTGAAGCGGCTTACACTTTACACTCGCATAGGTAATTTCTAACCGTGTCATCGCGTAGATACACAATTTGGTCAAGTCTGCCAAACTTAGCAAATCATTAAAAACTTTAAGATTTATTAACTCATTAGCAAGCCTTAATGTTTTAACCTTGTTCCTGAACATTGTCTTCGTCATGAGAATGGATAGAGTTGGTTGACAATGTCGAACCGTCAGTCACAACTTTGTTTTTCTTCTTGAATCTAGCTCTTGGGATCTCCAGTATGCTAGATAGAGTTACCGCCATGATGACTTGTCCTAAGCCATAAGCTCATTCCCTTAGATGATCTTCCAACTTTCTCTCTAGTTAGGACTTTTTGTAAGTGGACCTGACACATTATCCTTTGACTTTACATAGTCAATTGTGATAATTCAACTAGAGAGTAGTTGTTTTCTAACGATAATATGTCTATCTCTTATATGAGGAGACTTTCCGTTATACATCATGCTTCATGCCCTACCTATTGCATCTTGACTATCAAAGTGTATGCATATTGATGCCAAAGGTTTGGACCAAAAAAGAATATATATATCAAGAAATTCTGGAGACTTTCAACTTATTCACCGGCCTTATCTAGAGCGCCTAGCTCAGAGATCATTGTAGAGCTAGCAATACATGCCTTTTCTTTTGGAAGATTTCCAAAAGACTGCTCCTCCACCAAGAGAAAATACATATCCACCCGTGGATTTTACTTCATTTTCTCGATGATTCAATTTGCATCTCTATATCCTTTCAATACTGCTGGATATTGTTATAATGCAAGACATAGTTTTGAGTATTTCTTAAATACCCCAAAACTCTTTTCATTGTCATCCAATGAGTTCGATTGGGATCACCCGTGAACCGACTCATTCATTAATAGCACATGCTATATTTGATCGCGCACATTTCGTGATATACATCATACTTCCCAATACTCTAGCACAATCCAATTGTGAGTCACTTTCGCCTTCACTCTTTTGAAATGCAAAGCTCACATTTAATGGAGTCTTGACCATATTGAAATCCAAATATTTGAACTAGTCAAGTACATTTTCAATGCAAAGAGACCGTGACAATTCTAAACATTATGGAGTTTTAAGGATTCTTATACCTAAGATCGCATCAGTAACTCCAAGATCTTTCATACCAAACTTGCTTTCTAGCATACATTTAGTAGCATTTATGTCATTAGTGTCTCTACTGATGATCAGCATGTCATCAATATACAAACAAACAATGACCTTGTGATTTTAATGTAAACACATTTATCACTTCCATCATTCTTAAATCCATTTGCCAACATGGTTTGGTCAAATTTCTTATGTCATTGTTTGGGTGCTTGTTTTAGTCCATAAAGTGACTTAACAAGTTCACACACTTTTTTTTCTTTACCAGGAACCACAAAACCCTCAGGTTGTTCCATGTAAATTTCTTCCTCCAATTCTCCATTTAAGAAAGTTGTTTTCACATTCATTTGATGAATTTGGAGGTCATATATCGCAACTAATAATATTAACATCCGAATGAATGTAATTCTAGTTACTGACGAGTATGTGTCGACAAGATCAAGATCTTGTTTTTGTCTAAAGCCTTTGACAAAAAGACTTGCTTTATATTTGTCAACAGTTCCATCGACTTTCACTTTCCTTCTGAGTATTCACTTTGAACCCAAAGGTTTATTTCTTGGAGGAAGATCAACCAACTTCCAATAGGATTGGTCAAGATTGAACTAATCTCACTATTGACACCATCTTTCCAAAGGATGAGTCCACATAAAACATAGAAAATATTACAAAATCAAACCCGAAGGTAGTAGATGTCCTTCGACATTTACTATACGTCTGAATCTGTTTATTAAGTACATTGTCCTTTTGTTCTTTCCAAGGTCTTTTAGACCTTTCACTAGAATATTCAAGTCTAATTTTACAGTCCACAGTCATAGGTCCTATTTTAATCCTTTTAGGAATAGGAACTTGGACTTTGGCTAGACACCCCCACACTTTGAAGTATTTCAAGTTGAATTTCCTTCCTTTCCATTTCTCATATGAAATAGATTGTGTCCTAAATAAACAAAATTGATTTCTTTCTAAAAAGACAAACCTTTTTGTTGTTCCTTTTTGCAGTAAGGATAGTTCCTCCACACAAGTCTTGTGGTAAACCTGAACTTATAAGTAATGCAACCATCATTTTCTTCAAATTCTGTTATTTTTTTTCATTCTGCAATTCCATTAGATTTAGGTGAATAAGACAGTAGTTTGATGGATAAATCCATTTTCCAAACATATTTCTGCAAAAGGAGATTTATATTCTCCATCCCTATCACTTCTTATCTTTTTCCCAACTGATTTTCAACTTCAATATTATATTGTCTAGACATTTGTATTGCTTCATCCTTACCAATCAGCAAATAGACATAGTTGTTTCCAATGCAATTGACAATGAAAGTTATGAAATACTTTTTACCACCACGAGATGGTGTTGACTTCATATCACAAATGTCAGTGTAAATCAACTCTAAGGGATTATAATTCCTTTCAACAAATTTTTAAGAATGCTCAGCATAGTTGATCAGTTTTCCTTACAAGGTTTTGTAATTGACATGCCCCAAGTGTTCATGTCAAAAACAGTTTGACTCAAGCAAGTAGGAACAAATAAAAATATTGAGTTTGAAAAGCTCTCCGCGAGGTAGCTTTTTCTCACAAATATTTTGTTCCTATTTCTTACAATTTTGTGAGATACAAACATTGTTTAGAGTCACCACCTTATCAAATGTCCTTTTCGGAAGGACCTTTCCATAACTTTCAATTTGATTGTTATACAACTACCCATGAATAAAGTTTCATCGGGTCCAATAAAGGCAATATAGTCCAAATACTTCTTTTACAAAACATGACAAATGACTATTCACCAATATTCATGGCTATACAACTAGTTATATTTAATAGACATATCTTTTCATGAAAAGTCACGACATTTTAAGTGACACTTTTTCTTAAAAGAACTCAATCATTTTGAACAAGTATACATATAATTTGGTAGTTTCATACTACTCATACCATATACTAGTAAAAGAGAAACTCAACGACCACAATATCAAATATACTCCAAGAATTTTGTGGGTCTAACATAATACAAAAGTATCATCGAATTTCATATCTTGTGCTCCAAATTTAAATTAGACACTAAGTCTAATTTTATCTTTGTCGTAAGCATTGAACCCCCCACATTTTTAATATGATCTCAAAAATACTTTTCAAGTAATTGATTTCCACATTTTTTTTTCTCATGCTATCAAAGTGTCATTGGCAACATGAAACCTCTTTTGAAATATTATTCTACAATAGAATTATAGTGCTTCAATTTTCTTTGACAATCTTACACAATGTCAAAGCTCATGCCATAGAGGCACAAAACCACAAACTCTAAGTCACTGGTATTTTTTCTCTATCACAAATAGACATACCACTTAGTATTTAGAATACTAACAATAAAGATAAATATTTTTGTACAATTTGTTTGTATATAACAATGAAGTTTATAGAAAGTCCAAAGTACAACATTGACTTATTATGTGAAGTTTTCATATTCTTCAAACCAATAGCATAGTCTAAATTATCCAGAGTAGAAAACTACAAAAGTTTCTAGTCTATAAAAATCAGACACAATCAAATTTCACATGGAGTACAAAACTACAAAAGTTTTTTTTTGGTCTCCAAACAGAATTAAACATATTCTTAGATTATCACATAGATATGTTTTTCTTTTCAACTAGCCTTCCAACTATAACATTTTGACATACTATTTATAACATCCCATAACCGAATCAGACAAAAAATGTAGACTTTGAGAAGTTGCAGGTGCAACCCACGGACCCTAGGTTAAACCACGGCCCATGCTGGTGGTCCATGGTTCACCACTGAACCCCCCCAAACCAGCTCAGAAAATCGGCTAAGTCCCGACTCTCAGACAGACCCACGGTCCGTAAATCAGACCACGGTCCATGGATCAAGACTCTTTTACCCAGCCTCTGACACGAACTATGGTCGACCAGCACAGACCGTCATTTGATGCACGGTTTGTAGGTCTGACCGTAAGTGGGGGTCTACAGCCAGTTAAAAAAAAGTGTTGATTAGGTCAACTTCAAATGGTCATAAATCGTAGCACAAAATGAATTAGGTGTCCCATGACCTATGATATGATAGATAATTGAATCCTTTTTCCAACGCCATTGAGTTTGCTAAAATCTGACCTCCGAGTAAAACATTATGCTTGTTTTAGTGAAGCCCTGTCAAGCACAGTTGATCGACGACCCCAATCTATAGACCGTAGATTGAACTACGGCCCGTAGGTCCAGTTCG
Source organism: Solanum gracilifrons (assembly GCA_029582605.1). NCBI lineage: Eukaryota > Viridiplantae > Streptophyta > Magnoliopsida > Solanales > Solanaceae > Solanum > Solanum gracilifrons. The sequence goes on from JAJOOH010005106.1 coordinate 32,601, forward strand.
TCGATAACTTCGACAACAGTTAAGTCAGGGGTCTTTTGGTCTTTTCCTATTTCGTTGGACCCCTAAGATACGTTGTTTAGACCCTAAATCATGAGGTTTTAGTCAGTTTAAGCCTAGAAACATAACTAGAACTTATCTAAGTCAAATCATTAATCAAAACATAAAAAATTAGAAACAAGAGAGGAGAAAAAGGTCAAGAACCCTAGTTCAAGAACGCAGCAAGGTTCCATCAGTTCAAGCCCCGAAATCGAAAGATTTCTCCGTGGACTTCGTCACCAGGTATGTGGGATTTCACTAGTGGGTTCCTTTCACCCATTAGGTCCCTAATTTTCAGTCAGTTTATTGATTCCCTTATTATGACTAGACCTAGGATTTCTAGAATTTCAACAGATCATTATGAATTAGTTAATTAAATGATCCAAATCAGATTAGTACCTTAATATTCAATTTAATGCATGAATTCCAGAACCCTAGCTATGTATTTCTTTAGTTCTTGAATTACGCATGCTAGGTCAGATATTTCAGTTATACATGCCTCAGTTATTAATGCATCAATATCAGATTAATTGGTATTCTCGGGGCATCACAAACTTGGTATCAGAGCACTAGGTTTAAGTGTCTTAAGATGTCTGAAGAGCCGCACTAAGTAGATTTCTTTTCATGGGTGTGAAGTGCACCACATCTAATGCGAAGGAGGCTACAAAATGTTTTAGGAAATATTCATTTTCTTGTTACTCTTATCGTGCGTAAGGTATGATCTAAATTTCATTATAACTCAACGTTCTACATTTCAGTGATCAGGCCTTCTCATAGAGCTAATGCCAGGAATGCGAATGCCAGGAACGCAAACGCAGTTCCTTCAGTCCCTGATCAAGAAGTGTCGAATGCAGAATTCAAGAACGCTATTCAAATGTTGGCTCAGAGTGTGGCCAACCAGAACAATCAGCGGGCACCAATTATGGTAAATGTCAATGTTGGGTCAGTTGCAGCTAGGGTGCGAGACTTTGTTAGGATGAATTCGCCAGAATTCTTAGGATCGCAAGTTGGAGAAGATCCCCGAAAATTCATTGATGAGGTCAAGAAAATCTTTGAAGTGATGCAGGTAACTGGGAATGATCGGGTTGAGTTAACATCTTACCAACTTAAGGATGTGGCTCATATTTGGTATACTCAGTGGAAGGAGAACAGAGGTACGATTGCAACTCCTATTACTTGGGATTGTTTCAGCGAAACCTTTCTGGATAGTTTTTTCTCCATAGAGTTGAGAGAAGCAAGGGCCCAAGAATTAATGAACTTAAGGCAGGGTAACATGATGGTCCAAGAGTATGGGCTCAAGTTTAACCAACTCTCTAGGTATGCTCCTCACATTGTTGTTGATTCCAGGGCTCAGATGAATAAGTTTCTGTATGGAGTGTCAGACTTAGTGAAAACAGAGTGTAAGAATGCTATGTTATTGGGAGACATGAACATCTCTAGGCTCATGGCTCATGCTCAGCAGGTTGAAGGTGATAAGCTAGTAAATAGGCTAAGGAGACTAAGAAAGCAAAAACAGGTAACTACGAGTATTTCCAACAGAAATCGGGTGGAGGAAATCGCTCGCAGTTTCAGTAGAAGTCTTCGATTCCAGTCCCTTCATCAACTAGTGTTCCATCCCCCAGGTTCTGTAACGATCAGAATGGTAAGACGTTAGGCTTTAAGTCTCAGGGAAGTGTTCCAAGCACCAACACCTACCTGACTTGCCCGAAATGTAGTAAGAACAATCCGGGCAAGTGCCTTTCAGGTAAGGAAAGATGTTTTGGGTGTGGTCAGTCTAGTCATAGATTGAAGGATTGTCCTTCTAGACAGGGTCAAGGAGGAAATAATGGTAGAGCTTAGTCTACAACCTCAGCAGCACCAGTAGGTTGCCTTACTCAGCAGGGTAACTCATCTGGTACAGGTGGCAGACAGCGCCAAAACAGGCTTTATGCTCTTCAGGCTCGTCAAGATCAGGAAGATTCTCTTGATGTACTCACTAGTACGTTACGAGTCTTTGATCTTAATGTTTATGCATTATTAGATTCAGGGGCTACTTTATCTTTTGTAACTCCTTACATAGCAGTCCAATTCAGTGCTAGCCCAGAAACTCTTTCAAAACCCTTCTTAGTCTCTACTCCAGTCGATGACCCAATCGGGTATACAAAAATTGCCCTATCATAGTCTCTCAAAAAGTCACCTAAGCAGATCTTGTAGATTTAGAAATGGTAGACTTCGATGTCATTCTAGGTGGATTGGTTACATTCCTGTTATGCCTCAGTCGATTATAGAACTAGGATTGTTCGTTTTCAGTTTCCAGACGAACAATCTTAGAATGGAAGGGTAGTAGCTTAGCGCCTCTGGGTCGATTCATTTCTTACCTTAAGGCCAGAAAGATGATCTCTAAGGGTTATCTCTATCATCTAGTTTGGGTTAAGGATTCTAGTTTCGAATCCCCAACTGTTGAGTCAGTTCCTGTAGTCAGTGAGTTTCCAGAAGTGTTCCCAGAAGATCTTTCCGGAGTTTCTCCCGAAGGGAAATCGACTTTGGAATTGATCTCCTTTCAGATACCCAGCCTATCTCTATTCCTGTTTACAGAATGGCTCCAACAGAGCTTAAGGAATTGAAAGACCAATTGAAAGACCTTCTAGATAAAGGCTTCATCAGACCTAGTATTTCGCCATAAGGTGCACCAGTGTTGTTCGTAAAGAAGAAAGATGGTTCTCTCAGAATGTGAATTGAGTATGGGCAGTTGAACAAGGTCACAATCAAGAATAAATATCCCATCCCCAGGATTGATGACTTGTTTGACCAGTTTCAGGGTGCTAGTCATTTCTCCAAGATAGACCTCAGATCGGGTTATCATCAACTTAAAGTTAGAGATAGTGACATTCCGAAGACAACCTTCAGAACTCAGTATGGTCATTAAGAATTTGTAGTTATGTCATTTGAACTAACCAATGCTCATGCAGCTTTCATGGATTTGTTGAACAGAGTGTTCAAGCAGTACTTAGACTTGTTCGTTATCGTCTTTATTAATGATATCCTCATTTACTCTAGGAATGAGGGAGAATATGCAAGTCATTTGAGAGTTGTTCTGTAAACTCTCAAAGATCGCCAGTTATTTGCAAAATTTAACAAGTGCGAGTTTTGGTTACAACCAGTTGCCTTCCTTGGGCATATTGTGTCTAGTGAAGGAATTCGAGTAGATTACCAGAAGATAGAAGCGGTCAAACAATCGTCTAGACCTACCTCTGCTACAGATATCAAAAGTTTCTTGGGTCTAGCAAGCTATTACAGACGGTTCGTGGCAGGATTTTCATCCATAGCCTCACTATTGACTAAGTTGACTTAGAAGATGGTCAAGTTTCGATGGTCAGATGATTGTGAGAAAAGCTTCGCAGAATTGAAAACTAGGTTGACTACAACTCCTGTCTTGACTCTACCAGAGGGTTTAGATGGTTATGTAATCTATTGTGATGCATCCAAGGTCGGCCTAGGTTGTGTGTTGATGCAGCGAGGTAAGGTTATAGCTTATGCTTCCAGACAACTTAAGGTGCATGAGAAGAATTATCCGACTCAAGACCTCGAGCTTGCAGCAGGGGTGTTTTCACTCAAGATTTGGAGACACTACTTGTATGGTGTTCATATAGATGTGTTCACAGACCATATGAGCCTCTAGTATGTATTCACCCAAAAAGAGTTGAATATTTGCCAGAGAAGGTGGCCTGAGTTGAATATGAGGATACATTACCATCCAAGTAAGGCAAATGTAGTAGAAGATGCTCTTAGCAGATTATCCATGGGTGGTGTAGCACATATTGAGGAAGAGAGAAATGAGCTAGAAAAGGATGTTCATAGACTTGCTCGCCTAGGAGTTCGTCTTATGAGCATATTAGATGGTGGTGTAACGGTTCAGAATGGGGCAGAATCTTCTTTGGTAGTGGAAGTTAAGGAAAAGCAAGGCAGTGATCTAATATTGCTAGAGCTAAAGGGTGCAGTCCATCAACAGATAGTTGAGGTTTTCTCCCAAGAGGGAGATGGTGTGCTTCACTACCAGGGTCGATTATGTGTTCCTAATGTGGGCGAGTTGAGAAAACATATTCTTGCAGAGGCCCATAACTCCAGATACTCTATTTATCCAGGTGCCACTAAGATGTACCGCGATCTACGGGAAGTCTATTGGTGGAATGGTATGAAAAGAGATATAATAGCCTTTGTGACTAAGTGCCCCAATTGCCAGCAAGTCAAGGTAGAACATCAAAAACCAGGAGGCATGACTCAAGAGATTCACATTCCTACTTGGAAGTGGGAAGTGATCAACATGGACTTCATCACATGTTTACCTCGTACTCGCAGACAGCATGACTCCATTTGGGTGATTGTTGATAGGGTTACTAAGTATTCTCGCTTTTTAGCTGTCAAGACTACAGATTCGGCGGAGGATTATGCCAAGCTTTACATTAATGAGATTGTGAGGTCGCATGGGGTTCCTTTGTCTATCATCTCAGATAGAGGTCCTCAGTTTACCTCTTATTTCTGGAAGTCATTTCAGAAAGGTCTTGGTACTCAGGTTAATCTTAGCACAACATTTTATCCGCAAACGGATGGTCAGGCAGAGCGTACCATTCAGACCTTAGAGGATATGTTGAGATCTTGTGTGATCGACTTCAAGGGTAGTTAGGACGATCACCTTCCTCTTATTGAGTTCTCCTACAACAATAGTTACCATTTTAGCATTCAGATGACCCCTTATGAGGCATTGTATGGGCGTAGATGTAGATCTCTAGTTGGTTGGTTTGAAGTAGGTGAAGCAGCCTTAATAGGACCAGATTCAGTCATTGATGCTATGGAGAAAGTGCAACTTATTAGAGATAGACTTAAGACTGCCTAGAGTCGCCAGAAGTCTTATGCAGATGTGAGAAGAAGGGAACTAGAGTTCCAAGTTGATGATTGGGTTTTCCTGAAAGTGTCACCTATGAAGGGGGTGATGAGATTTGGCAAGAAGGGGAAGCTCAGTCCCAGATATGTAGGCCCTTACTGGATCTTGAAAAGGATTGGTAAAGTGGCTTATGAGTTAGAGTTGCCAGCAGATTTAGCAGCAGTGCATCCACTCTTTTATATTTCTCTTTTGAAGAAGTGTGTGGGTGATCCAGCATCCATAGTGCCATTAGAGACTATGGTTGTAAAAGATAGCATTTCTTATGAGGATGTACCAGTTGAGATTCTCGATCGTTAGGTTAGAAGGTTGAGAAACAAAGAAGTCGCTTCAGTCAAGGTTTTGTGGAGGAGTCAGTCTGTAGAGAGAGCTACATGGGAAGCAAAAGCAGCCATGAAGCCAAGTATCCTCACCTCTTTCTTTCCGATTCCACTCTATCTTGAGGTAATAGTTCCTCTTCAGTTTTTCGGTCATTCATGCGTAAATTCAGTCTTAGAATCATGTTCCTTTAGTTTGTACCTGCATTTTTAGCATATTTGCATGTTCTTGGAACTCAGTTCAGTCAGAAATTTAGTTCTCAGTGTTTAGTGGTAGGGATTGCAGCCCTCTCCCTCCATTTTAGCTAGTTTAGTCTTCATTCGATGACTAATGGTCCCAAGGGGGAGATAATGTAACACCCCGTATCCGAAACAGATAAAAAATGCAGATTTTGAGAAGTTGCAGGTGCAACCCATGGTTGCCATCCACGGATCCTAGGTCAGACCACGGCCCGTGCTGGTGGTCCGTAGTTCACCACTACAACCCCCCCAAACCAGCTCAGAAAATTGGCTAAGTCCCGACTCATGGACAGACCCACGGTCCGTAGATCAGACCACGGTCTATAATCTGTGTCCTTGGATTAATACACCTTTACCTAGCCTCTAACACGAACTATGGTCGACCAGCATGGACTGTCATTCGATGCACGGTCCGTAGGTTTGACCATAAGTGGGGGTCAGTAGCCAGTTAGAGGAAATTGCTGATTAGGTCAACTTCAAATAGTCATAAATCTTAGCACAAAATGAATTAGGTGTCCCATAACCTATGATATGATAGATAATTGAATCCTCTTTCCAACGCCACCGAGTTTGCTAAAATCTAACCTCCGAATAAAAAGTTATGCTTGTTTTAGTAAAGCCCTGTCAAGCAGAGTTGATCAACGACCCCAATCTACGGACCGTAAATTGAACTACGGCCCGTAGGTCCAGTTCGTCGATCACTCCGACAACAGTTAAGTCAGGGGTCTTTTGGTTTTTTCCTATTTCGTTGGACCCCTAAGATACGTCGTTTAGACCCTAAATCATGAGGTTTTAGTCAGTTTAAGCCTAGAAACATAACTAGAACTTATCTAAGTCAAATCATTAATCAAAAGTTAGAAAATTAGAATCAAGTGAGGAGAAAAAGGTCAAGAACCCTAGTTCAAGAACGCAACAAGGTTCCATTAGTTCAAGCCCCAAAATCAAAAGATTTCTCCGTGGAATTCGTCACCATGTATGTGGGATTTCACTAGTGGGTTCATTTCACCCATTAGGTCCTTAGTTTTCAGTCAGTTACTTGATTCCCTTATTATGACTAGACCTAGGGTTTCTAGAATTTCAACAAATCATTATGAATTAGTTAATTAAATGATCCAAATCAGATTAGTAAGTTAATATTCAATTTAATGCATGAATTCCAGAACCCTAGCTATGTATTTCTTTAGTTCTTGAATTACACATGTTAGGTCAGATATTTCAGTTATACATGCCTCAGTTATTAGTGCATCAATATCAGATTAATTGTTGCATTCTCAATTTGCATTATTCACTTTGAACTATCCAGTATATCACAGAACTTCAGTCATAAATATGTTAATCACTAAATCTATTAGGAGTAGCATAATACCAAGTTGGACTAGGGTTCAGCGTACCCATATAGTCCCAGAACTACGAGCCACATAGGTGTAAGTCCCCTATGTGGGCAATATCAGTTAGTGATCACGCCAGCATGCCTCTATACCTCTGGTAGGGTATGTTGGGTCCTCTCGATGGGGAGTATACATCGGACTCCACATTTAGATCATGTGGTTTTATTGTCGATTATTAGTAGCTCCCACAGTTCAGTCAGATTCTATTACATTGACCATTTATTAGTATATTCAGTTTCAGCATGTTATTAATTGGTCACTGCATTCAGTTATCTCAGCATTCAGTTTCTATATCATGTTCAGATTATATCATTGCTTATCTGTTTTGTTCAGTTATATGTTATTTTAGCTTTACTATATCCTACATGCTAGTACCTTTCAAGTACTGACTCATACGTGCGCTACATCTTCTCGTGATGTAGGTTCAAGTTCTCAGCATCTAGATCACGCTTAGATCGGTTCCCGATCTCTAGTTCAGCAGAATCAGTGGTGAGTCCTCATTCTCCGAGGATAATAGTCATGATTTTCTTTTCAGTATTTTTAGTCCTTTAGTTTCAATTTTGCTAGACTTAGTTGGGGCCTGTCCCAGCATTTCTAGTCAGTTAGAGGCTACTTTTAGACATAGTTAGATTCAGCTTAGTATTGAGTTAATATCTTCTTTGTATTAAACTCATCAGTTTTTCATATATCTCAGTTATAGATATGGGTATTCCCCATCTTTTCATTTTGTTTATGATTATAGCTTCCGCATCAGTTTATTATCTTTAGTATGCTCATGATCATGCCAGCAGGGTTAGCTTGGGATCACTTGTGATCCTAGGTCCCGTGTCCGCGTCTCGAGGTAGTCTCGGGGCGTGACACTATTTATCAAACAAAAATGTGCATCTCTCATTCTGCAAACTAAAGAATTTTAAAGGCAACACTTTTTGCCAAGGAAAATTCATTCAAAAATCATATGGTTTGCAGATCTTTTTCCAAAGACATACATGATAAATATCAAAACTGTTAACTTTTAGAAACTATTTTCCTCCTTAGATAAATAATAAGAAGGTTACCTGGTGTAATCTTTAATTAACCGAAATACCACCAATTCTTCTAGTACATTCTCACTTCAACCTTGCTAAACAAAGCACCGAATTCTGGAGAAGTAATGCATTAATCTTTTACTTACATGATCTATTTCTCTCAATCAGTAGACTACAAGAAATATCAACAGTATACTAATTTCCTTAAGATTGTTGTTCATCTTGTATTCCTAAGATAATTAGAACAAAACTTTGAAGAACTTGGTAATAAACAACAAAGTTTAAAGAGTATTTTCAAACTAGAAAATTAAAACTAGTAGAGAAATATAATCAGAAATAATATAAAAATATTTTTCTCAAAGAAATAAAATTGAGCCCACTGAATGCACAATGTCCCCAATTATTCCCCTCAAGTACCCGAGGTTAATGGAATATATCCTCTGAGGATAGAATGATCTTACTCACTAGTGTATCGGTACCTAAAACCATGGTGTCAGCGAACCACTCAGCGGCAGTAAAGTACACTTAGAATACTAGATTTAGTAGTAGTAGAAGAAGTCAAGAAAAAATTGTTCAACTAAAATGAGAGGAAATCCCTCAATTTATAAAAAAACAAAGAGTAGTGTGAAAAGGTTCTTATTGTTCCTTACCGGAAAAGTCACTAACCTTTGGAAAAGTCACAATCTTTCGGAAAGGTCACAACCTTTCATAAAAGTCACAACTTTTCATAAAAGTCGCAACTCTTCATAAAAGTCACAACTCTTCATAAAAGTCGCAACTCTTCATTATCCATTCACACCTTTTAAAACCCAACATGAAGTCTACGTTAACTAGAGGTAATTGATATAGTGGGCAATACGGCTATTGCTTTGTATCTTGTGATAGAGGTGTTACAAGGTGTGTAGGATTAGGAGTTTAATCCTTGGTAAATACTCGAGTCTATATTTACGAGTTGCTTGAAGTTATTGGAGCTTTGAGAAATCTTGTGTGACAGGTCGTGGTTATTCTTCCCTTGAACAAGGAGGTTTCCACGTAAACATTTGTGTTATTTGCTTTCAGCATTTTCTTTACTTTTTGTTACTAGTTTCTGTCAAAGGACCTGATCTATAGACTGGTGGTGGATTCATTCAAGCCAACAGTTTCAATGGCATAGTTTTGTTGTTACAAGAAAATTGGAACATGTTGTACTCTCCACTGATTTAATGGTAGGCCCTTGCACATTGACTCAATCTTTCTTTTCATGTTCGTAGTTGATATAATTAGTTTTGGGTGGTTTTAACTTTGATGCTAACGTGGTAGTAGTGTGGAAGTCTTTAAAGAGCATAAAGTCGAGGAATTCGTTTACAGACAATGACAAAATTGCAAACTTACTGTCAGACTGTCCTGTATTGGAAACTATGGAATTATATGATACAAGGATTCTGCTTAAGGGTCCTTGTCGCATGGAAATTAGGTCTTCAAAATGATAGACACTGAGCAAACTCTTTGGAAAGTAGGTCTAGCATTTTTTCAAATTACTTTGGAAATATTTTCCCCATATCTTCAGCATTTGGAAATTTCAGGAAATCTTTATGACCTCAGGTGTATGCTTTTTTATGTGTCCGCCGTGGTTACTGCTAAGCTTACTTTCAACATAATGTGTATCAAAGACATCCTGGATGATCATGGTCAGGAAGACAGTTGTCGTGATTATCATCAATTCTCTAAGACCCTCATCCTATATTATCTTCTAACGTTCCGCTACGCAAATGAGTTATCAATAGCAACTTAGTTCACGGAGGTTTGTTTCTATCTCAGAGTGCTTTTCTCTGTGTTATTAGCAGACAGTTGCTCAATGTAAACATCATCAGTTGAAAACCTTTGTAAAAATTTCATAGACCCAACTGGATTAGTTGCAAAATCTTGTGGCCTTTTTGTGATTTTTTGTCAACTTTCCAGTGTCGGGTATTTCTTTGTCATATTGGAAAAAGATTCTTGTGTGTCGATTTTGCTTAAAGTGTTTAGATGATTAAATTTGCCACATAACTTATCTTACCGTGGAGTACTTCCTTTTTGTTGTTATTGCTTTTTCCATTCTTTAAATTACTATTACTAGTTTCATTGGGATTATTGCACCCGGTTTTGTGCATGTTGTAGTTCAAAGGAATTTCGCTTCCAGAAATGAAATGCAAATATCTGATGGGGGAGTTGCGTGTGACCATGTTCCAGTTCAAAGAGATTTCGCTTCCAGAAATAAAATGCAAATATTTGACGCTAGAGTTACATGTATGAAGTAGTTGGCCTTCTGCGAGCATCACCTCATGTGGAGACACTCAACATAGATATATCACCAAAGCATGTAACTTCCTCTCTTCTTTTTATATCCATTCATTTATGAAGTTTAACCACCCCTCCTGAAAATTTGTTTCTGAAGACTGAAGGAGAATGCTAATATCTTTAAATATCAGTAAGAAGTTTTCTTTTGTCATTGCAAGGCTTCACGTTAATAGGTTGGTGTTGTTGCTATTTTTGTGGCAAATGAGTTCTGAAACGAAAAGGGTTGAGTGCCATCACTTTTGTGCAATGTCCAGTAGGCTAACCTCCATTTGGTCTATTCTCTGTTTCCAGCTTAAAAATTTCCACAGCCATTTTGAGTTAACATATATATTTTGCCAAAGGAGATGATATTGATTTGCAAAGTTGGATTTCAAGCTTTGGGTTTCCCAAACTCAAGAATGTTAAGATTATCAACTCCTCTGGAGTGTTCTGTAAGGATCATTTTAAACAGGGCTTTGACAAGCTTTTGGAACTTTCAGAATTCTGTTAAAGAATGCAACGGTTTTGGAGAAGTTTGTGACATCAAAGAGGATAAAGTGTGAAATATGTTCAATCAACTGTGTGTCCACATGTTTATCCAATTAGCTGAGAAATTGTTAGGTTGCCCAAGATCCTCCATGATTATCTACTAGGAGTTAGATTTCCATGACTAGACTGCAAGTAGTTTTCTATGTTAGGATACAAGATATGTCACCTTGTCTTGAGATTTTCTTGTGACTCTTGTTTTGATGGTGGATGATGTGATCTTAACGGTAGTAACCTGTGTCTTGCAGAATAATTGTGTTTGACTTTGACATATGCTCCTTATTTTCCTAGTGTTGCATTGACCTATGGCTATTGTGTTTCATCTCTTATATTTTATCTTACTGTAAAGTACTTGGTTGAATGTTTTTGCAAGTTGTAGCAAACTCTCAAGATCCTCATACCACAAACATTTATGAACTCATAACTAACATATCAAAGATAGTATACATTTTCGGCTTAAAGTTGATCACCTTGGGTTACTAGGAACTACTAGTTCACATGTAGTGACATTTATTTTATTTTTTCCTCTTCTTTTTGTACTATGTAATAACTTGACGATTAGAATAGTGAGGTGCAGTAAGCGCACGACTACTGCTAAAGAAAATTAACTCATATGATCCAGGATCTGATTTGAATAACGAAACTTTAAGCTTGTTCACATAAGTTAACTCACCATGGTATATCGTGGCTCAGCACAAGCAGAGACAAGAAGAAGAAAAAAAAATTGTTTTGGAGAGAATTATATAAAAAGAGAGGAGACAATTTCTCTACCAACTAGCATATACCTATATTTAAGCTAGATCCTGGGCTTGTGGGAAAGAACTGCAAAGTTTCTGAATAGCCTGGCTCCATCTTGGTGTCCACTGTTATCATGTCTGCTCCTCTTTGTCCCAATGCAATGTTCTGTTGGTTCATCATTGTTTCTTAGAGGAGGAGAAACCGACCTCAATCTTAGGTTCATCTTTATACAATAAACGAAGTCCAAACTGCTTCATTTCTCCAGAGGGAAATAACTTAATGCGCCCATAGTCATTTGGTGTTTTTCCATTTGCCTTAGATGTATTCCATAAGCCAGCAAGAGGTACCAAGAAAAAATGAATAGCAGATTCTGCAGGACATTTTGAATGGTTGGATAAGGAAAGTTTCTGGGTGATACACGTCACTGGCCTCTCATCATAACAAATCAAGTGAGCTTCGGCGTTAATTAATTTGCCAGAGTAACATACAGCGAATCCCAAGAAGTTATCACTTATATACCAATTTTCAGGCAATTTGACTGATATGCTTCTACCATTTTCCCGATGGTGGAACCATCTTGGGATATTCCCTCTAGTGGTGAACACTCTTAGTGGCAAGGAATCGGAAGCAGAGATGTCATGCTGCAATGATGAGATATTCTGAAACAACGAATTACAGATCGAATCATTAGTCCAATCTGCACCTATTGTATCTAATTGTTGTGGAAATTCTGGCAGTTGTGTAAGCCTCTTGCTATCTGATAAGTCCAAGGATCGAAGAGCACCAAGCTGGGCTATGCTTCGAGGCAAATACTCAAAACTGTTTCCACTGAGATTCAACTCTTTCAAAGAGGATAAACATCCAATATCTTCTGGAAGTCTTCCATCTATTATATTGCAGTTTCTGAGATTCAGAGTCTCCAAGTTTGGCATCCCCGTGAAACTTGGCAACTCTTTAAGCCCCATGCAATTTGATAAGTACAAGGATTGAAGAGCACCAAGTTGGGCTATGCTTCGAGGCAAATGCTCAAAATTATTTCTATTGAGATACATTGTTTTCAACGAGGATAAGCATCCAATGTCTTCTGGAAGTCCTCCATCTATTAAATTGCAGTCACTGAGATTCAGAGATTCCAATGAGCGTAACCCTTCATTCACCTCAGGGAACACAAAGGACACCCCAAAATTTGATTCTTGATATGCAAAACTCAAGTATTTAAGCTTGTTCAACCAGATGATGGAAGACGGAGCTCGTGAAATAGGAGTGCATTCGGCATTAAGCGTCACCAAGTTTTCTAAATCACCTATCTCTTCCGGCAAGCTTTCAAGTTTTGAGCAGCAGGATACAATTAGCTTCACCAAACCTTTCAACTGACAAATGTTGCTTGGTAGAGATACAAGGTTATTCATAAAACTCAAATCTAGCTCTGTAAGACGACATGCGTGTTGCTGAATAAAAGATGATGGTATTTCCCGTAGCCCAGAGCGTCTCATCTTGATCTCTAACTCTGGCTTCATTCTTCCGAGGACTCCTGGAAATTTTTCTAAACTAGAGCAATATCGTAGATCCAGAGATCTAAGAGATTCCACATTAACGCATGGAAACCTTTTAAGGCATTCACAATTATACAACTTTAACCAAATGAGTTTTCTGGAACATCCCAAGGAACGGTGAACCTCTTCAAGATTACTACAGTTACACAAATTCAAATATTCCAAATTTGGCATCCCCGTGAAATCTGGTGTTCGCAACAGCCTTTTGGAGTGGTTAAGATTTAGCTTTCGCAGAGACGGCAAATGCTGCAATTCAGAACACAGAAAGAATGCGAATTAGGCTAGTGGGCAATCGTATAAGTTTACTCCCTTACACGAAAAATGAGTAAGGACATTCAGATTATGAGAGTCAACACGATATTTTGTGTGAAATTAGAAATTGTTTTACTTTATTTTTATGTCAAGTTTTTCAATTAGAATGGTGAAGATGTATTTGACAAAAAGAAGCATAAACAAAACTGTATTCAGTAATTGTACCTTTGTTCCAGTCCATAATTGAAGCAGCAAACTGTGCTGGAGATCAAGATAAACAAGCTTTTTAGGTTCAAAATTTTCTAATAATGACTCCCAAGGATAATCATGACAAACAAACCAACGCAAGTTGTTGGGCAGATACTCAATGGAGTCATCATGTGTATGAAAGCTGATGATGGATAATAATCTAAGCTTTTTCATGACTTTTTCACTAAAGCATAGTTTTTGAACACCATATATCCAAATTGCTTCCATTGCGTTGGTCCCCTGATAAAAGATCCATTAGTCTACAAAGCATAACTTCAAATGTTTGTTTAAAATCTCATGACTACTTTATAACTCCTTGCAATGCCAAATTTTATCATATTTTGCATTATTTATTATTTCGCTTGAAAAGCTAGCAACACTAAAAAAAAAAAAAAAAGGTAAAATATTAGTTAGGACTTTCTTAAGAAAAATGTTGCTAAAGAGAAATACTTTATGCAATTAATTCTATATTTCTAATTTCTAGTATTACAATTTTTGACAAGTTTTAAAGAGTCAAATTGAAAAAAAAAAAAATCATGTTATGATAAAATGAAGTAGTAATTGAGACAGTACCAACATTTTTTATCTTTTAAATAAAAAAGTAAAACATGAAGACTAATAAATACCATTGCATTGTTAGCCTACTTAGTACTTACTATATTGTTGACCATCACTTCTTCAAAATCTTCAACATTCCAGAGTCTACTCTGTTCTCCCGATTTTTTTTGCATTTTTACCACATATCTACCCATATCTTGAATTAAGTCATGCATTTCAATCTTATCATTTTCTGAGAAGAACACAAGAGATTTATCAATTAGGACATCCAATGCGTGTTCTGCTCCAAAATCACAGCTCTCAAGGATTTGCATGACTAGTTTTTTTTCTTTTCCTCGTAAAAGACATGCTATATCTAAAAATATTGTTTGCTCTTCAAGCTCTAACCCATCATAACTTACTTTGAGCTTTTTAACAATTTCTAAACTAGAATTTTTCTTTATTTGGTCTACAGTGCTTGTCCACTGAGTTAGGCCTTTATTATACAACAAAGAACCCCACACCTTGAGGGCTAAAGGAAGGCCTTTAGCATGATTTACTACCTCCAATGAGAACTTCATAAAACGTTCATTTGGAATTTCTTTTCTGAAAGCATGTCGATTGAACAATTGCATAGCTTCATGATCAGGTAGTGTAGATACTTCATATATTGCATCATCCTTCTCTATCAAATGTTTATTTCTAGTTGTTACAACAACTCTGCTGCCATTACCAAACCAACCAACATCACCTGCTAAATACTCCAAATGATCAACATGATCTATGTCATCAAGCACAATTAGCACCTTCTTAGAAGAACTTTCCATCATACTTATTATAGACATAATCATCTTTTTTTCTTAATAGTTCAGAGAGAAGGGTATTTTGTAAAGAATGCAATTGATTATGATTTGCATTTTCTTTAACATCCGCAAGAAAACAAGAAGCTTTAAATTGAAAAGATATAGTATCAAAGATGGCTTTTGCTATTGTCGTTTTACCAACTCCACCTATTCCCCAAATCCCTACAATCCGAACATCATTTATTTCTATCTGAAGTAGGGATTTTAGTTTTTCTAAATGAGCATTTATTCCCACAACATCTTGCAAAGAAGATAAATAATAAGAAGTCTTGCATAATTTGGAAGAGATGTGATCGACGATCTTGTGAATATTCTCTGATTCGATCCTGCATAAATAAGAAGATTGATTGTGGAAAATGTGAAAGTCAAGTAGTAGTAAGTATTTCATATTGTTAATCAAATAGGAAACATTGTAGTTCAGGGAAACAGCAACACTCTACAGTTGAAGTATAAAACTTGAATAGTTTAGAAAGATTATTGTGTATTCTCTCTAACTAAATTAACTCATTTTGGAGGTATAGATTCCTGTTGTATTGTAGAATAAGTCTAGGTTTCGTAGAAGCATCTAAATTTGGATGGAAATTATTCCATTTCCTTTTTCATAAAAACAATTTATGTGTTTTTAACTCACCCGTCACGGATATCATATCCTTTTAGATCTGCAGCAGCACTTAGGGCATTCCTCCATCCTTGCACCTTCTGCATCCCCTCAACATCATCCTTATACTTTAATTCATGTTCGGCAAATGCTACTGCAAAGCTCTCATTTTGGTTTCGAACATGTGATGGATCCACATCATAGAAGATCGGTATGACTGTTTCTCCATTATTTTCCTTCTCCTTGCATTCCATGATCTTCACTAGTTCATTCAAGCACCACCTGGATGTAGCATAATTCTTTGAGAAAATGATGAGTGCAACTTGAGACTCTTCGATAGCTTTCAAGAGCTCTTGTGGAATGGAATCGCCATTCTCTAGCCTTTTATTGTCTAGAAAGGTGAATATTCCCCTATTGTCCAAACCTTCGTACAAGTGACTCGTAAAATTTCTCCGGGTATCTTTGCCTCTAAAACTTAGAAAGACATTGTACTTCCATCGAGTACAGTACTGTGAATTACTCGCAGAAGAAGAAGATGATGCCATTTATTCTATTAATTGTCTGAAAAGAAAAATAGACTGTATGGATGAGATCAATTGATGATATTTTGGACAAAGTTATATACAGGAAAGCAGAAACAAAACAAGTACCACTTCAAATATGAGCATTCGGTTTACTCCAGTTTTATAAATTATTATTGTTGGATCTAGTCAAATTATATGTGGTACGTTTTCATTGAATATTAATAGAACTATAGAAGTAATAGGAAATTTCTGTGAAGCTTCTTAATGTCTACTCCAGTTGATTAGAAATATTGTGGTATTAGGAAATTCCTTCAAAGACCAGTCCCCTACACGAAAACTTCATCGTAATATGTACACAATGGACAGCTAAAAGTCTTTAATCCAGCAAAGTATTGCTCAGTCTTCAACAGACTGAATCAATAAAAATAATCTAAACAATTTTTGTGTCACCAGATAACAGCTAACTTTGGAGAAGGGCAATAGAGAAGAGTTGACAAATTAATTAAAACAAATATTAGTGTCTACAATTGCGACAGCTTTTCTGAATCTTCCTTACCATTACCAATAATTGATTATGAAACTATATATATGCAGAGCAGTAGATATAGTAGTTCCAATGTTTCTTTCATTGACCCATTTTGGCATAGCTTTCTTGCTTCCCGCGCACATTCATCTGCTATATGATTTTAGACAGGCTACTCATCAGCAATGTGAAGACATAATTTTATTTCAAAATGAAACGTGGTATTCTGATCCAAGAGAGGGGTTGTGTCACCTTTACTAATAAGACTAGTAAATTGATATATAAAGATTTGAAGAGAACGGATAACTTTTGTTGTTCCGTGAATCTCTTTCTCAGGCAAATGGTCTGGTTGTTCTGTTACGAGCGCAAAAAACAATGTGCCTTCACAGGCACTGCAAAACCAAAAGAGTGAAACTTGTTAAAACCACTTGAAATAAGTAATCAAAACATAGATGCTACTTGTTATTACTTTTGTGAAGATCAAAGCCAACAAGCGAGACAGCAGACAGTAAGATAAAAAGGTCGCATATTCCTAAATCAACAACGATTACAACATCTAATCATGAATTGGTGCATTCAGTCTTGGCTTACTAATCTAGCATTCAATATTTACGAAAAAGAGAGAGAGAGAGAGAGAGATGGAAGGTCATAAGCCAACTCTATCACAACTAGTATTCTGATGTTTTCGATAATGGCAACATATTTTATCTGATGTAATAGAAAATTTAAAACAAAACTAAGAGGTGAAAGAGATCACGAGGGAAACGAACCTCAAATTAACCTCGTACTCCAGCTTCCTCCATTGTTTCACACTGTGCTGGACCTTCAATGAGTTTATATTTTTCCCAAACTCCCTTCCATAACAAGAGGGCATCAAATTGAACTAGTAATTAGTTTTGAAGTCATGGATCAGTGGCTACCTTTGGAAACAACACTTTGTCTTTTCTCTGTGGATTGTTAGAAGAACTTATACGGCATCCTCATCTACCAACGATGACACGGTGAAATATTTATATTGGTAGGGTATACATCTGCAGAAAGATATGGTCAAGGGAACAGGTATAGTTAAAAACTGAAGTACAACCTTAGCATCAAAATCTGACACGTGGTACTAAGAAAAGCAGAATAATGGCTTGCAAATACTAATGGAAAAATCTGAAATCCAATCAGATATTTCAGATAGCATGGCTAAGCAAGAAACAACGGTATATTGCAAAAAATATGTGAAACTAATTTCATATATTCCTGAATATCATACATATGATTGAATAAATTTATGTTAGTTATTATGTATTAGAATTATTTGAATCATGATTTCTAGTTTATTAGCACACTGGAAACAGGGAGAAAACTTTTATACT